>JASCZW010002256.1:0-53004 GCA_034211315.2 Aedes japonicus | reverse complement strand
AGACTGGCAGGAAACCGATCAACGCGAAAGGGATGTCCAAACCACTGAAGTTTCCCATGGGCGGGTTGGCCGACTTGGGTACTACATCGATATTCAGCCGGATCCTTTTTCACTATTCGGCCGATTGAACCGACCTCCCGGCCAAGCGCACGCAGCGATGTAGCCACTTTTCCTCGGTCTTTCTCTTCAGAAGCCTTTGGAGCTTTTTGTCGCTCAGGGTCGTCGGCTGTCCGGAACCGGGCTTTCTTTCCATGCTCTGAATGTTGTCTAATATTACCAAGATGGTTTAGATGACGGAACGGGCGTATCCGGTGCCACAAATCGCCGCACGATGTTCGTTTTCCTCGTAGCGGGGTGTCGTTTTTTGAACGCGCACACTTCTGAACGGAGTCACTGTTTTTGCCATAACGGTTAGAGTTTGACTGAAAGAGTTGTCAAATTTTGTCTGCTGACTCATGGCATGTCTTTTGCCGCTTCTGTTCTTCAGATGCTCATTTTTGGTTTCTCTTATTCCACTAACCTTCACCCGTTTCTTCCCTTCCGTTTATCTACATCCATTTATTTTTCTTCTGCTTATCTTTTTCTGTTTGTCTTTTTCCAATTCTCTTCTACCACTTCTCTTCTTCCTTTTATCTTCTTCTGCTTTTCTTCTATTTCTTTGCAGTGCTGCATTGATAGTTTTGTCAGTGCGGTGTAAGGTAAACCCATGAAAAATCGGTTAGTTTTTGTCAATTTTTTTTATGCAAACGTTAGAGGTACATCAAACGAATTAATGAAATAGAATCACTAGACCAGCCGCATCGAGACTGGCAAATCACAGCATCCCTGTATTTATGAAGTAGAGAACTTCGAAACCGTCCATTAACACCTTTGCTGCATCTTTGGTCACGCTGGCATCCGAGGCAACGAAGAAGCAGCTCGTTTCGCTAGCGATGTTCGGAATAGTCCACCACTTCACGTCGCTATTCTCAGCAAAGCTGCTACGAAAGCATTAAACCAAGCTTTTCGGCAGCAGTTAAAAGAACCTTGGGTGAAAATGAGAGATGCGAAACTGAGAAGAGAAAATGTTCAGACAAGGAAAATTCTTCTGCCCAGGCTCACTCACCAGATGCCATAGAAGGCTTACGTGCAATTTTGTATTGATGCAAGTGATTGCTGAAGTTCTGGCATGAAATCAATATGCTTGTGCTTGTGAAAAGAAAAAAAAATTCAATAAAAAAATAGTAAAGAGGTAGCAAAAGAGTAGCAAAAGTGTATCAAAATTATAAAGAGGGAAAGGCGAACAAAATACACTGAGAATGTTTGAGAGAAGGATAATTGGTTAAGAAAAATTAAAGAAACGAAAGAACAAAAGCGGAAGAAGAGAATGAAGCAAGACAAGCAGAAAAAAAGAGGCGAAATAAGAGAGAACTAGAAGAAAAGAAGTAGGTGTAAAGGAGCGATAGAAAAGAAGCGGATGAAGAGAAGTGGTAGAAGAGCGGCGGAAGAAAGGAAATGATTAATGCAAAGAAATAGAAGAAAAGCAGAAGAAGATAAAAGGAAGAAGAGAAGTGGTAGAAGAGAATTGGAAAAAGACAAACAGAAAAAGATAAGCAGAAGAAAATAAATGGATGTAGATAAACGGAAGGGAAGAAACGGGTGAAGGTTAGTGGAATAAGAGAAACCAAAAATGAGCATCTGAAGAACAGAAGCGGCAAAAGACATGCAGAGAAAAAAAAGTAGAAAAATAGAAGCAAAAGATGAGAAACAGAACAAATGAACCGGAAGAAGAGAAATGGCAAAAGAGAAGCTTTCAACGCACTTTCTTTTTCGACAGTATTATGCGTTGTTCTACGTTGTTTGTTCTTCGATGCAATCAAAAACGGATGTAACTAAAAAAACTAAATCTTATTGGATTGTATATTCAATGAAAGCGTACGAAACGGTGGAAATGAGCGGATAATGAGTACTAGAAGAACAGAAGTGAAAAAAGAGAAGTGGAAGAATAAAAATGCCGATAAGCCGATAAATTATACGGGAAGCAGGAGACGAGAAAGAGGGAAAAGAAGCGGAAACAGAAACGAAAGAAAAAAAGCGGAAGATACAAAGTGAAAGTAGATAAACAAAAGGAGATTAACGGAAGAATATGAACGGAAAAAAAGCGGAGATAAAAAAGCACAAGAGGAGAGAATGCAGAAGAGTAACTGAAGCGGAAAAGCGGAAGAAGAAAAACGTATAGGAGAATTGTAAGAAGAAGAGCGAACAAGAATAGCAGAAGCTCACGAAGAGATGCTCAAATAGGATAGCTGAAGAAAAGAAACTGAAGCAGTGAACTGGAAGACGACAAGCTGAGAGAATCAAGAAAATCAGAAATTGTGTGGAGCAAAACTTGACGAAACGAATAAACCCAGGTTAAAAGTGTAGTGGCGTCTCCATCTGATGTTCAGGTTCCAACATGGTTTTTGACAATGGATGCATTTGTGGATCGTCGGTGTACAGTAGATGCTGCTATTGTGACTGTTGTTGCTGATGTGGTCATTGTAGCAGCTCATGTCACCCCACCCTACCGAGCTCGTAGTAAATAACAGCCGTAGCTTGTAATAGTCGTTTAATGGAGTTTACGATCAGGATACCCACATTCAGTAAACACAAATTTAGAGTAATGATGCATACTAATGTAGTTGAATGTTTATTGATTCGGCATTCCATTCATTCATGTTTTCTCTTCATGTTTGTCAGTTTATGCACTTGTTCTTGTTGTTGCCCTTTAATGATTCCGTTTAATCTAGATAATGATATTGCACATTCACAAAGAAGTATTGCTGATATTCCACGAGTTGTAATGAATGTTACACAAGGATTGTTCGAATCTGTCTCATTTGAATGTTAAATGTGCGTGTGCTCGTCAGTTAAGTAAGTTAGATGATTTTGAAAGTTGCTTTATGCACAGTAAAGTTGAGATGGAATGCGTAACAGATGTAAGGCTAAATGAAAACATAACTGACACAACAGTTGCCGTTGATTATAAGAAATGATCGTATGACAGGACAGCGTGAAGGAGTTTGTATATTTTACAAATAAGATGTTGATTGCAAATTAATTGCTGGTTCAAATCCACTGACGGAACAGTCTGATGGTGTCCATACTGATTTTTTTCGAGTAAATATCAACAAATTTCCCCTGGGTGTATTTAATTCTCCTCCAAAACTTGATTGCTCCAATCTCTTCAAACAGAAGCTTTCAGATCTATCACTTGATTATCTATATAATAAAAATGAGTTGGGGTTCCCTTTGTCACGATTTAACTCGCGAGTGGAAGGACCGATCGGCGTGAACTTTTGTATGCAGAGATTTTTGGGGCCGGAGAATAATCTTATGATGCTTTGAGACCCCTCCCTTGACTGGAAAGAGGGGCTCCTATGCAAATGAAATACAAATTCCTACACAACTCGAGAACTAATCAAGCCAAAGAAACCAAATTTAGCATGTGTGATTTTTTGAAGGCAAAAAAGGTTTTTATGGTAGCTTAAGAACCCTCCCTGTCGTAAAAGGGGGGGGCTCCCATACAAATAAAACACAATATTCCGCTTAACTCAGAAACTAATCAAGCAAACGGAACGAAATTTAGCATGTGGTGGTTTTTAAAGACAAAAAATGTTTCTATGTTGATTTGAGACCCCTTCCCATCCTAAAGGGCTGGTGGGGGGTGGGGGGGGGGGGGTAGGGCTCCGATACAATTGAAATACACTATTCTGAATGACTCGAGAACTAATCAAGCAAATGGAACCAAATTTAGTATGTGGTGGTTTTTGAAGACAAAAAATTGTTCTATGTTGATTTGAGACCCCTCCCCTTTCTGAAAGGGGGGGAAACTATTCAAATGAAACGCAAATCTTTGCATAACTCGAGAACTAATAAGAGAAATGGAACCAAATTTCGCATGTGGAAGTTTTTGAAGGAGGGAAATGTTTCTATGGTGATTTGAGACTCTTCCGTCATATGAGGAGGAAGGGGGAGGGGGTGCTCTCAAACAAATGGAACCCAAATTTCTGTATAACTCGAGAAATAATCAAGCAAATGGAACCAAATTTGGAATGGACGAGTTTTTTAAGTCATTAAATGTTTTTATGGTGGTCCTCTAAAAAGGGGGGCTCTCATACAAATGAAAAAAAATTCAACTAAACATGAGAACTATACCTACTGCTTTACAAATTTGTATTCAGTGGTTTTTGGGTCCGGGAAAGCATCTTATGATAGTTCGAGAGCCCTCCCGCTTCTAGAAAGGGTGGGATCCCATGCAAATGAAAAACAAATTCCTGCATAACTCGAGAACTAATCAAGCAAATGGAACCAAAATTGTTATGGGTGAGTTTTTGAAGGCAAGAAATGTTTTTGTGGTAATTTAAGACCTCTCCTCATTCTGAAAAGGGGGGCTACCATACATACAAAACACAACTTTAAACCAAACATGAGAACTATCCCTACCGCTATGCAAATTTGTATGCAAGGGTTTTTGGGTCCGGGAAATGATCTTATTATAGTTCGACACCTCCTCCGCACCCTTAGAAAGGGGGCTCCCATGCAAAATGAAAAACTGCTTCCTGCTACAATCCGGCAAGAACTAGAATCAAACAAATGGAACCAAACATGGCATGCGGTGGTTTTGTAGAGCAAGAAATGTTTCTACGGTGGTTTGAGACCCCAAGCAAAAGAAACCAAATTTAGCATGTGTGAGGTTTTAAAAGCAAGAAAGGTTTCTATGATGGTTTCAGATTCCTCTTCGCCCTGAAAGCGGGGGCTCCTATACAAATGAAATACAATATTCTGTATAACTCGAGAACTAATCAAGCAAATTGAACCAAATCTGGCATGTGAAGGTTTTTGTAGATGAATACTGTTTCAATGCTAATTTGAGTACCCTCCCTTTTCTAAAGGGGGGGGGGTACTCCAATATAAATGAAACACAAATTTATGAATAACTCGATAACTAATCCAGCAAATGCAACCAAATTTGGCATATGGAGGTTTTTGAAGGAGAAAAATGTTTTTATGGTCATTGAGACTCTTCCGCCTTCTGAAGGGGGGGGGGCTTTCAAACAAATGAAACACAAATTTCTGCATAACTCAAGAATTAATAAAGCAAATGGAATCAAAGCTGGCATATCGATTTTTTTGAAGGTCAGACATATTTCTATGCCGGTTTGAGACCCCTTTGCCCTCTGAAAGGGGGGGGGGCTCTCATACAAATGAAACGCAATTTTCTGCATAACTCGAGAACTATTCAAGTAAATGAAACCACATTTGGCATGAGGGGGTTATTGGAAACAGGATTTTTGTTTATTATGATTGTTTGAGACCGCTTCCCCTTCCGGCTTGCATACAAATGAAACACAAATTTCTGCATAGCTTGAGAACTAATAAAGCAAATGGAATCAAAAATGGTATGCGGGGTTTTTTGAATGCAAGAAATGTTTCTATGGTGAATTCAAACACAAATTTCAACCAATCCTGAGAATTATCCAGGTAACTAAGCCACAAACTGTGTATTGTCTGGGTAAGAAGAATGTTCTGATAGAAGTTTGTTGAACTCCTTATTACTCAAAAAAAAAACTCATTAAAAAAAAGCGTCAGTCTATGTAATGTTCATTCTTTTAGTTGCAGGCATAGCAACGCTCGCACCGGGATCAGCTAGTGAGAAATAATTTTGATAGTTTTTTTTTTCAATAAAAACTTAGAAAAAGATTTGTGCCAACACAATTCGGTTCATTGATGTTCTAAATAACTTCAGGTTATTTTTTACCCTGGTGTAAGTTCATTTATTGACTTAATGATAATAAAAGATACCAATTTTTCAATGTCATCCAAGTGGAATTCAAAGGTTTCTCTCATCATGATATGATCTTCTCATCACTCAACATAGCTCGCGGCAGTATAGATCGTCCTGAAATGTTAAGAGATTATAATCGCTTTAATTTTCCCGCGTTCCAAGGCACTTTAAATGTTTGTGATTGGTCCTTACTGTATAGTTTTACTGAATCTGATCTGGTTGTGGATATCTTCAATAGTCTCATTACTCAAATTAATGAAAAATTGTTCCTTTGAGAACATCTCGAGCACCTTGGTTTGATGATGCTGTTTTGAATGCAATGATTGTTGGAAATATTGCATATTACCAATGAACTATTCATAAAAAACAACAACGGCCAATGAACTCATAGTAAACGTACACTAGACCATGTTCAGAACAAAAGGCTTTGTATCAGGGTTAATTAATTAATCAATTCAGTGAAATCCAGCTATATATCTTCCAATTCCAATTCAACTAAAGAACTCTGGACAAAACTAAAACGGCCAAATGTTAGTCCGGGTTCGAACAATAGTATAAAGTTCAGTCATACACGTGATACAATAAACGCCTTTATTGTTGAGAATTTTACACGCGATCCTAAACTTCCATTTCTACCACCTCTCAGCTCTGGTGGCTTTTCTTTTTCTCCATCAAACGACCTTGAAATCACAAATGCTATCACTTCGCCCTCGGTGTTGATGGTATTTTGTTAAGGTTATTTTCCTGTATATCATTACAGTCGTAACATATCTCAAAAACCTATTCATTAAAACCTCGAAGTTTCCTTGAGCAGTGGAAAGCTGCAAAGATAATCCCGATCCGAAAAAACCTACCGGATCTGTTTTGAACAATCTTCGCCCAATATGTACTCTACGTTCGTTGTCCAGGGATTTCTTAAAATACTGAAAGCTCAAATTCAATTTTATTTGCAACGGTTCATTCTCCTCAGTCCCTGCTAGTCTGGTTTCAGATCTGGACACAGTACTAGTTCCGGATTACTTAAAGTTCATGATGATCTTCATAAGATTATTGATAAAAAAGGAGTTGTATTTTTGCTGTTGATTGATTCTTCAAAAGTATTTGAGAAGTGAAATTTAATGGATGTCAATTTAGTACAATCAATATTTTATCAGGTTTACTCCAAGGATCTGTCTTGGGTCCACTTTTATTTCCATTGTTTATACATGATTTACCATCAATTTAAAATTTTTGTCATATTCACATGTTTGCAGATGCTGTTCATTTGTGCATTTGTTCCACAGAAGCAAATTTGGAAAATGTAGCACAACCTGTTAACCCTGATCTGAAAAGAATTTTTCAATGGTCCTTGACTGATTTGCCTCCCATTAAAAAAAGAATAGCGGAAGCTCACGAACAGATGCTCAAAAAGGATAGCCGGAGAAAACCAATTGAAGCAGTGATCTGGAGGCAGAAAAGCTGAGAGATACAAGAAAATACAAATGAAGAAAATGAAAAAATGTGTAGAAATTGAAAATTGGTAGAGCAAAACTTGACCGACACGAATGCACCCAATCATCTCCATCTGATGTTAAGGCCGCAACAAGG
The DNA here is from genome assembly GCA_034211315.2 of Aedes japonicus. Classification (NCBI taxonomy): domain Eukaryota; kingdom Metazoa; phylum Arthropoda; class Insecta; order Diptera; family Culicidae; genus Aedes; species Aedes japonicus. The sequence continues at coordinate 45,611 of JASCZW010002256.1, read as the reverse complement.
TCTTTGCCGATGGATGCATTTGACATTGGCATTTTCAATATCTTCCACCATTCTTCCACTGAAGAATCTAAAATTCGTTTGCCCGTATGACATTCCTGCGCAACCTCTTCTTTCGAGCTCACCAGTTTCCATATGACTTGAATATTACATCTTCAGCAGCCAATCTTCAAGAAAGGCAGTAAAGTGGTTGTGTCAAATAACCGTGGAATAACTTCTCCACCTGCTGGATTGAAGAGCTTTGAGATCATGATATTCTATTAGCCAAGCTCGAGCAATTACGAGTATATTCGAGAAAGTGTAGGTGGTTAAGAACGTATTTAACTGTTCGCTATTTGTTCGTGAACATAGGATCAGCCACATCTGCACCAATCATCCCTCGATGTGGGGTACCGCGAGGCAGCAATTTAGAACCCTTGTTGTTCTTAAATTTTGTGTACCTCGCCCTCGAAAACTGCTACCTGATGTTCTACGCAGACGATTTGTAGATCTGCATAATCGTTAGGAGCATTAATCACTGTCTTCAAATTGTTCTGCGTACCCTACCGTGGTCCAATCCATTAAGGTTCTACCTAACGAACATCGCTGTGCTCCACTAAGTATTGAGCCACTAGTGAACAAACGCAAGTTCAAGATTTTATGTTCAGAAGAAGACATTCTTGCATTGGTCAGTCATCCCAATATCTACAGTGCGTGGCATTCATTTAGCTGTGCATAATTTATTTGGTAATTTTTTTCAAGAAAATAAACATAGGATGTATTTTTTTTGCTTTATTTTTATCCTCAACCCAGAACAATCCACAAAGTTTTTTCAAAAATAGTTCCTTTTATGCAGCTTTAGTTGAAAACAACAAAAATATGGTGTAGAAGGAGATGTTCGCTCATCACCATGAGGCACCAAGAGTGAACAACAATGTTTTTGGCTAGAATGAAAGATATGAAGAGAAAGTTTTGATAGTTCCGCTAGTGTGCGGCAGGCTTGGAAATATGACAGATGTTTTCAGGAAAATTGAGCGAAAAGGGCATGTGTACAGTGGTACTCGAACCAACAACATTTTTGCCTAACATCCCACTGCGGCTGTACACATGCCCTTTTCGCTCAATTTTCCTAACAACATCTGTCATATTTCCAAGCCTGCCGCACACTAGCGGAACTATCAAAACTTTCTCTTCATATCTTTCATTCTAGCCAAAAACATTGTTGTTCACTCTTGGTGCCTCATGGTGATGAGCGAACATCTCCTGCTACATCATAATCGTTACTCCTCGCACGGAGAATATATAACATAACAATTAATGTATGTAAAAATATGGTGTTGAAATCGTTTAGCCGCACTATAAAAAAGTTAAAAAAATGGGTTTTTCTAGAAAACTTGAAACTTTAGTACTTGGTAGCTCCTTCTTGATGTTTGATTACAGTGAAGCGGCATCGCGTTTACATATATGTTGATGGTTTGAGGAACAATCCAGCAGTGTTGAAAACTTCGAATCCAAAATAAGATTCGCAATTGAGTCACAATCCGGATTACAAGCAGGAAATTCAAGAACAGTGATGTCCTTGTCCACAAACCATGCTTTAGTTTGGTGTGATGCATGAATTGACGCATAATCCTGATGAAAAATAGCCAAATCGTTTAAATTCTCCTCCAAATGTGAAATCAAAACACATCTAACAGCTCAACGTAACTGCTTGAGTTAATAATCGTTGAGATCCAGCAAATCGATAACTTAGAATCATAACTGAAGGCAGAAAAGGTACAAAAAATACGGTGAAATCCACCCTTCAAGAAAATGATCGGTTTCATCCACTGAATGATTATAAATATTCACTCTATTTCAGTAAGATCAAAATAACCTGTTTTCGGTAGGGTTCGTACTTAAATCTTACTGAAATATGAATTTATTACATACCTAAAACATGCTTTTACAAAAAAAAAATCCGTTTGGCAAAACATTTGAGTAGAATGAGCCGCTCGTTGCTTAGGTTACAATATACCCCCCATAACGATGCTACGGTTGACTTCAGGTAATTTTCAAACCAGGTTCCCCTAGTTGAGTAACAACATAATAAGATAGCTTGATTTCCACCAGCAACACAGGTTTTCTCCACGATCATAAAACCACACCGCATAATGAACGGCCATTGAATAATGAAACAAAAAGTTCTCTCAAGCATCATCTATTGCTCAACAGCAAGGCCTCGGCACAGCTTTTTCTTTCTTTCGTACCCCCAACGACAGGTTATAAATCACACTCCCGACGGTACAATTACGAATCGACGGTCCACCGTAAAACGCTTGACAAAAAATTAAAAAGAATTAATCGCCTGTCGCCTGTTATTAAAACATTCATGTTACAGCAGGTGTTGTGTTTTACATTATGACCGTACGAGTAGAGAGCCATGGAGGCGATTGCTACATTGACTCAAAACCGACCCACTCAGCTGCGGTAGACGGACTGGAATCAAACGCGACACTTACATAACATTGCTTGCCACGTGAGCCACTTTAAATTGCTCTTTTATAGTGCTGCTGGAAAACAGAAAATAAAACCGATTCTTTAATGCCTGACCTACTGCCGTGCCGTGCTGTGCCGTTTACACCTGTGCCGCATTTAATTTCTTCCTGTTTACGGCAAACGATTTCGGTTCAGCTCGAACAATGTCACTTTGATCTGGCCTTTTGATCCGGACAACCCTCCGCCAAGTCACGTAGCGTAAGTTTTAAGCTTTATCGGAACAAGTAGGGCCGCATTTGAAGAGCTGAGCACGGCAACTCTCCTAATGGACCGATATCGCACTCGACCCGGATGGCTCCCGACCCTTGGCAGTCGGAAGGCTACACCGAAGACGTGTGGATTAAAGTTTTTCTATCCGATTCTCTTTACTCTGAGTTGGTCCCCCGGTTGGTGGCGGAGTGTCCTGTTCATATACCAGCGAAGCTCACTTGAAAACATCATTAAAAGGCGACTGCTCGAATGGTATCAAGGATTGCTGCGGTTGCCGGGCCATGTCAAGAGCGGCAGCGGCGTGTGCGAGGTGGGGGCAGTTGGAATTCCGGGTTGTTCGGATAAACGTTGAATCGCCAATGGGAACAAAGCCTTATTAAGTTTTATCAATGTTTTATGAAAGCCACTAGAAATCAATTTGGTTTTATTATGGCAGCAAGAGGTGCCAAAAGGTTTCAAATTTAAGTCAGGTGTATGAGAAGCTACACAGCCTCTGTACAACGATCTCAAAACCTTGTCTTCTAAAATTCCTTTTAATAATATCAAAGGTTTTGTTTTAACTTTATGAACTCGTAAAATGCTATTTTGAAGTGCCGTTTTAGGACTCATTCATATTGTCTTATTATGGTCAGTTAAAACGTATTTTTAAACCATTTTGCCTCCAATAAATGCATTAAACGACACATTGGCATTATGGAGACTAATTTCGGCATTCTTTTAGATTAACTTATTGAATTTAATCAATTTCCAGGAAATTCATAGTTAATTTACTGAACATATTTGTTTCAATTTTGTTTTTGTTGTTCAAAACTCGCATAATTTCCGAGGAGCTGTAATTTCTAGCTCTTATCGTGCCAATATTCACCATAAAATTAAATGCGCATATTATTTGGAGCATGATACGGAGTATGATATGAAAAACTCAAGTTAGTTTGAATATTTTGTTATCAAACAATAGTTCCCGCAACACTAGAACGTTTTTCTTAGATTTTATTTACTGCTAAGGGAATCAGAATAGCTGAGAATCGAACAAAGCAGAACGACAAACACCAACCACGATATCACCGTGAAGTTTGACAGCAGTGGCCATTTGGCCCTATGTAAGTTTTGATGACAGCCAATAGGTTTTATGAAGGTTCTCAAGTGTTCATAACATCTTTCACTTAAACAACGGTCTATAGAGTGGGTCATTTTGGACACATGTCAGCGTTATAGCTTTTGAATGTGTTTTTTATCAACAAAACCGAGAGGAGTGCTATACGGCTACAATATTTTGTATTTTTGAAGTTGACATTTTTTGATACACCATCGGTATGTGTGAGTGAGGGCTGATAATATATCAGTTAGTGTATTTGTGGAACTGTCAACAAGTAAGGGATGCACCAAACACAATAGTGTAGTGGCAATTTTGCCTAAATTTTGCTTTGGGAACATGAATTCATGTTTCGTTTTTCAATTAACATTATAATGTATCCTCTGCAACAGTATAAGAAAAGTGCCTAAAAGCAATATAAAAAAAACTCTTTTGTTCCTTTTGTCTTTTTGTCATTCATATGAAGAAAAAGCTCGTTTAAGAATCGGTATTCTGTAGAAAGTCATTTCGTCCATTTCGAAAATTTATCCATCTAAAGGGTGATACGGTCAAAATTTGGTAAAGGGAAAACGCGTGTAAATCGGTGAAATCGTTTATTTAAACAATCAAATTAAATTTCTTTTTCAAGTTCAATTAGTAAAAAATTCAGGAAAAATATTCAGTTAGGCTTCCGCTTTTCCAAATCCGAATTGCCGGGCCTTACGCTTGACCCCTGCCATCAGATTGTGTACAGCCACCTTGTCCACCTTCTTCGCCGCAGAAAGCCAGTTTGCCTTGAACTGCTGCTCGTCCTTAGCAGTTTTTTTGGTCTTCTTTAGGTTTCGATGACAATAGCCCAGTATTTCTCTAATGGGCGGAGCTCTGGCGTGTTGGGAGGGTTCTTGTCCTTGGGAACCACCTGCACGTTGTTGGCGGCGTACCACTCCATGGCCTTTTTACCGTAATGGCAAGATGCCCAATCCGGCCAAAACAGTACGGAACAACCGTGTTTCTTCAGGAAAGCAGGCAGCAGACGTTTATTCAAACACTATTTCACGTAAATTTCTTGGTTGACAGTCCCGAAAGCTATGAAAATGCTGCTTTTCAAGCCACAGGTACAGATGGCTTGCCAAACCAGGTATTTCTTTGCGAACTTTGACAGTTTCGTGTGCTTGAAAATATCTGCTACCAAGAAAAATATCTTCCCCTTCCTTTTGCCGTATAAAACTCCTGTCCCGGAAGCTGCTTGTAGTCGGCTTTGACGTAGGTTTCGTCGTCCATTACCACGCAGTCAAACTTCGTCAGCATCGTCGTGTATAGCCTCCGGGATCGCGCTTTGGCCGTCGTATTTTGTTTATCATCGCGATTTGGAGTCACTACCTTCTTGTAAGTCGATAGTCCGGCTCGTTTTTTGGCTCGATGCACGGTTGTAGACGATACACCCAGCTTATTTGCGGCATCTCGGAGAGATAGGTTAGGGTTTCGCTTGAAACTACCGGCAACTCTCTTTGTCGTCTCAGCGGCTTCCGGTTTCCGATTTCCCCCCGATCCAGACTTCCTGGCTGTCGACAAACGTTCTCCAAACACTTTAATTACATTTGTAACGGTTGATTTGGCAACTTTTAGCGATTTTGCCAACTTTGCGTGCGAGTAGCTCGGATTTTCGCGATGCGCGACCAAAATTTTGATAGCTGCTCTTCTTGCTTGGACGGCATTTTGACAACTGAAGAGTGAATTCCAAAATCAAAATAGGAGCAACATTCTACACACACACACCTTCAAAATGAGGGGTGTTCAGGTTTTTTAAATGCAAAATTGAAAGAAATACGTCAAGTTGATATTGACCAAATTTTGACCGTATCGCGCTTTAGTACTTTTAGAGTGGTAGCCCACGCCGGTCCACTAGCCCTATGTATCAACAGGGCAAGACAGGGTAACTGTTCTGAGCTATTCAACATGATGCGGGATATTGCCGATATAGCCATGAAGGCTTTCTTGCAGGCGTAGTTGACGTGGCTGATAAAGGACAGCTTGTCGTCGATCATAACCCCCAAGTACCTCAGGGACCACTTTAAGGTGATGGTGCAGTTACCAGCACTAATCGTCGCCCTTTGCTCCGTTTTTCTGTTTGATGGAGTGACTATTACATAGTAGTGAACTGCCCGTCTCTTAAGTTAGATTGCCACCCTGCCATCATGGTGACTGACATGATGGCATCCATCGTTGACTTGCCTTCAAAACAAACGGATTGTTATTTTAGACGGGATGGAAAATCTGCAACCCGACACCTGAGGAACTCAGGGTGTGGGGATGAGGGTGCCAACTTCTCAGCCCAATAGAAATCCTGCAGTGCCTTAAGCCCTGGACGCTCCCCGAAACTACCTTTCGGTATTACTTCGGGGAGAGGGATATTGTGCTTGTTAAGCACCCACTATGTCTAACTACTTAGGGCTTTAGCAGTTAGGATGTCCCTGCGACCTGCCTTTGATCGTTTCGCCATTTTTGTTGGAGATCGAGGACGATCTGGGAGGCTGCTACGCATACCGCGTCCCAGACATCCCGGTTCTGACTCATCCTTTGGACCAAATTGTCCGGAGTCGTGTCGTGACCCCTTACGGCAATCATTCCGGATCTCGCGCCGTCGAAGTGAGGGCATGCGAAGAACACATGTTCCGCAGTTTCCTCGACTCCCGCGCACGAGCTGCATGCGGAGGACTGTGCCTGCCCATATTTGTGCAGGTATTGTCTAAAACCTGGACCTGGTTAATTTCAGGATTAGTCGGTGGGTCCACCGAACTTTGGCGGAGTTGTTCCATTCCCTTTGCCACTTAACCATGGATGCGGCTCTAGTGGTCTTCCGAATACCACTTTTTTCACGTTGTTCGAAGCCCTCTACGTCCTTTTTTATGACCGTGCCTATTGGCATCATCCCCGCTAGGACGCAGACCGCGTCGCGTGATACCGTTCGGTATGCACTAACCACTCCTAATCACACAAGCCTGTGCGTACTCTCTAGCTTACAAATGTAGCTCTTGGTACTCAAGGCGATGACCCATGCCGGCCCGCCGTACCTTAGTATGGACAGGGCGACACTGTCCAGGAGTTTACGCTTACTCGCTTGCACCGCCGAGCTAATCGACATCATTCGGGATAATGCCGATATATCGAAAGAGGCTTTCTTGCAAGCGTAATCGACGTGACTGATAAAGGACAGCTTGTCGTCGATCATGACCCCAAGAAAACTCAAAGACCTCTTCGAATCGATTATGCAGTTACCTGCACTGATCGTCGCATGTTGCTCCGATTTCCTACTATTCAACACCGTGGCCTCAGTCTTATGGTGGGCTAGCTCCAATTGCCTGGAGCTCATCAATCTCTCGACAATGCTGATAGAGTGCGAGTGCAACCTCTTCGATGGATTCACCATATATCTCCAGGGTGATGTCGTCCGCGAACCCGACTATCTTCACCCCGTTCGGGAACTCAAGCCGCAGTATTTCATCGTACATCTTGTTCCATAACACCGGACCCAGGATCAAACCTTGTGAAACACCTGCGGTGATCTGAACACGTTTCTGTCTTGCCTCTGTATTGTATACCAGTACGCAATTCTGGAAGTAATTTCCAAGAATCTTGTACAGGTACCCAGGTACCTGAAGGCGTTGGGCGAGTCGGCGATAGCCACCCAACCGGTGCTATTGAATGCATTTCTCACGTCTAGGGTGACCACTGCACAGTATCGTACTCCTCGCCTCTTGCGCTGGATTGCCACTTCAGCCGTCTTGGTGACGCACAAGTTGGCATCCACCGTCGACTTCCCTTTGCGGAAGCCAAACTGGTTATTAGACAGACCGCCTAATCCCTCCGTGTATATTGTCAGTCTGTTGAGGATTACCCTCTCGAGCACCTTACCCGCTGTATCCAACAGTCATGTAGGTCTATATGCCGATGGATCTCCTGGTGGCTTCCCTGTCTTTGGTTGCAAAACAAGGGTCTGAATTTTCCAGGCGTCCGGGAAGACGCCCTCGTCCAGACACTTTTGCATCACCACCCTGAACATTTCGGTATCCAGCAAGATAGCCGTCTTGATGGCCAAGTTCGGAATACCATCCGGTCCCGGCGCTTTGGTCACTTTTAGCGACTTTGCTATCGCAATGAGTTCCTCATTCCACCCTTGCGTCGCTATGACAGCGTTAAGGTCTGGGATACTGGAACGCTGGTCATGGGGGCCATAGACTCAGGTCGTGGCTCGTAAAGAGTCCCCCAACAATCACTTGCAGCAGCTCTGATGAACGCTTAGTTTGAGCCGCCGATCCTCTGATTTTGGCCATTACTACCCGGTAGGCGTCACCCCACGGATCCGTATTGGCCTTCGGACACAGACCCTCGAAGCAGGCTCGCTTGCTGGCCTTTATCTCCCTCATTAGTGCGGCCTGCGTGGCGACTAGCGCGCCTCTAGGCTCGATTTTCTCGGCGTCTGACCGCGCTCTTTGCACCCTCCGTCTTGCGTGGAGGCATGGTCTCCAGAGGTCGGCGATCGACTCCGTCCACCAATACACCGGCAATCTTCCATTCCTCGGTTTGACTTCCCTCGGCATGGGCACAAACTGATTGTGGGACAGACCGTCTGTACCCTACGTGTACTTCGACAACCTGTTGAGGATTAATCTCTTCAGAACCTTACCCGCTGTATCCTACAAGCATATCGGACAGTACGCCGATGGATACCCCGGTGATTTCCCTGTTTTTGGACACAATACTAGAGTCTTGCGTTTCCTGGCGTTTGGGAAGACGCCCTCGTCCAGACATCTTTACATTACTACCTTGATCATTTCGCCATCTCGAGCAAAATAGTCATTTCGATGGCCAGGTTTAGTATACTGTCAGGCCCTGGCGCTTTGTGCACTATTAGAGACTTTCCTATTACAATGAGTTCATCATTTGTATCCGTCGCCTTATCGCCTGCCGGGGTGCCGTTGACATTACCCTCGTGATTGCGGATGTAAGCATCATCCCATGTGTTTGCGTTAGGTTTCTCTTTTTAGCGCGGGCTTGGCGACAGCTAGGGCTAGGCGACGCTTCGTTTTTTCAGAGTCCAACCATGGATACAAATTCTATGGAGTTCGGCAATTGATTCCATCCACTGGTGACCTCCCATCTTAAAGTTTGACCTTCCTAGGAATGGTTGCATCGCACACCTCAGGTTTCAATCATGTCTCGTTCCCACTCAAGCACGTCTTTGAATACTTCTTCATCGAAGTATGATGTCCTCCATCTGTGGGCGACTGGAGTGGTTGTTTCTCCCTCCGCACGCTGCATAGTATTGTGGACGATATTATAACGAACCGCTAAGTCGATCGCTATCGTGGTAGCCATCCTCCAGATGTTCGATAGTCCAGGGTAGCTGAACGTCACGTCTATGACCGACTCCGTTCCACTTTTATGGTAGAAACTTTTGGTACCTACGTTGACCAGGTCTACGTTGTGCCGGTCCAGGTCCTCAAGGGTTGGTAAAGCGAATCCTCCGCTCCACAGACCAGGCGTTGAAGTAAGCCACTACGACCAATTTACGGCCAGTAAGCTCTGTTGTACGATAAATCATTTGTCAAAACTGGTTTATCAATCATCTTGGCTGTGCGTAACCGTTGCAGAAGAACACTCCATTCACCTTTGCAACCGTAAAGCCCTCACAATGTCCTAAACCGGGCACATGCCCATCTTCCATAATTCCGCCATATTGGACCTATCCGCAACCCAAGTGCCATTCCCGGCAGGGATGCGATATAGGTCGGATATTATGGCGATATGCGTTGCCAACTCGTGAACTGACTGACACAACAGTTGCCTCACAGTGGTTCAGGTCTAGTTGCGTTACCTGCACTGCGATTAGCTTCGTGGTTTTCTCTTGTAGGCCGGGCACTTAGGACCTTTCGTGACGCACTTGTCATCTGGTTTGTCAGGTTAGATCATACATTTGAAGGCTTTTTTTCTCTGTTCGAGACCTCTACGACTAGTAATTTGATCTATTGTAGATATACCGTATCCTTTGTTTAGAGCATGGTGAGTTACTTCATTACTATTGAGAAATAATGAAGTATTCGGCGTTGTTACAGTTCTTATTGTTTGTTTTGTTGGCAATGAATCGACTTTTATTGTAAGTTTCCGCTACTGAAACCCTTTGAGAAGCGAGGGCACTTTTCAAAGGCACACCCTTTTATTAGTCAAAACCGGATTCATTACAAATAAAACAAACCGTTACTCTGATACCGACCATGTATAAAACCCTAGTCCTAACCATTTCAAACTATAGAACATCAATTGAGAATTCACATAAATGAAGACTTATAATGTTTTCTTTATTCCATGCACATTCTCGGTAGGTCAATCCGAGTATAGTCGTTTTTTCACCTTGATACCCAGTAACTCAGCACGAAAAGGTGATCTACCAGCATTACGGGTCGATTTGGGGGGATCCTTGCAGTCCCAGGCCCTGGGGACTGTTCCTTCCGCACCCTAAGCATAGGTCGCTTTTGTTTGAGGCCTTGCAGTCGCACGAAATCCCAAGTAACATTGCCAAAACTTTATTAAGTTTTATTAAAGTTTTATGAAAGCCACTAGAAGTAAATTTGATTTTATCATGGTACCAAGAGTTGCCAATAGAATTTATATTTTAGTCAGATTTATGAGAACCTTCACAGCTTCTTTACAGCGGTCTTGAAACCTTATCTTCTAAAATTCTCTTTACTCCTATCGAAGGTTTTAATTTGATTTTATGAACTCATAAAAATCCTGTTTTAGGACTCATTCATATGCATGGTCAGTTGCAAAATTTATTATAAATTTATCGAATATATTTGTTTCAATTTTGTTTTTGTTGTTGTATACTCGCAAAATTTCCGAGGCGCATTTATTTTCGGCCCTCCATGAAATTAAATGTGCATATGATTTGGACCATGATGCGTCATATAAACAAAATCAATTTGTTGCAGATATTTTACTTCCAACAAAATTTCCCGCAACACTGGAACTTTTTCTTAGATATTATTTACAGTCAAATGAATCAGAAGAGCAAAGCAAACCGAACAAAGAGGAACAACAAAAAACAACCACGATATCACAGTGACGTTTGACAGCGGTGGCCATTTGCCCCTGTGCTGGTTTTCATGGCAGCCAATTGGTTTTATAAAGGTTCTCAAGAGGTCATAAAGGGCGATACGGTCAAAATTTGGTCAATATCAACTTGACGTATTTCTTTCAATTTTGCATTTAAAAAACCTGAACACCCCTCATTTTGAAGGTGTGTGTGTGTAGAATGTTGCTCCTATTTTGATTTTGGAATTCACTCTTCAGTTGTCAAAATGCCGTCCAAGCAAGAAGAGCAGCGTATCAAAATTTTACTCGCGCATCGCGAAAATCCGAGCTACTCGCACGCAAAGTTGGCAAAATCGCTAAAAGTTGCCAAATCAACCGTAACAAATGTAATTAAAGTGTTTGGGGAACGTTTGTCGACAGCCAGGAAGTCTGGATCGGGGGGAAATCGAAAACCGGAAGGCGCTGAGACGACAAAGAGAGTTGCCGGTAGTTTCAAGCGAAACCCTAACCTATCTCTCCGAGATGCCGCAAATAAGCTGGGTGTATCGTCTACAACCGTGCATCGAGCCAAAAAACGAGCCGGACTATCGACTTACAAGAAGGTAGTGACTCCAAATCGCGATGATAAACAAAATACGACGGCCAAAGCGCGATCCCGGAGGCTATACACGACGATGCCTACGAAGTTTGACTGCGTGGTAATGGACGACGAAACCTACGTCAAAGCCGACTACAAGCAGCTTCCGGGACAGGAGTTTTATACGGCAAAAGGAGGGGAAAGGTAGCAGATATTTTCAAGCACACGAAACTGTCAAAGTTCGCAAAGAAATATCTGGTTTGGCAAGCCATCTGTACCTGTGGCTTGAAAAGCAGCATTTTCATAGCATCCGGGACTGTCAACCAAGAAATTTACGTGAAAGAGTGTTTGAATAAACGTCTGCTGTCTTTCCTGAAGAAACACGGTTGTTCCGTACTGTTTTGGCCGGATTGGGCATCTTGCCATTACGGTAAAAAGGCCATGGAGTGGTACGCCGCCAACAACGTGCAGGTGGTTCCCAAGGACAAGAACCCTCCCAACACGCCAGAGCTCCGCTCAATTGAGAAATACTGGGCTATTGTCAAGCGGAACCTAAAGAAGACCAAAAAACTGCTAAGGACGAGCAGCAGTTCAAGGCAAACTGGCTTTCTGCGGCGAAGAAGGTGGACAAGGTGGCTGTACAAAATCTGATGGCAGGGGTCAAGCGTAAGGCCCGGCAATTCGGATTTGGAAAAGCGGAAGCCTAACTGAATATTTTTCCTGAATTTTATACTAATGGAACTTGAAAAAGAAATTTAATTTGATTTTTTAAATAAACGATTTCACCGATTTACACGCGTTTTCCCTTGACCAAATTTTGACCGTATCACCCTTTAACATCTTTCACTAGAAATTTTTTTAAATCTGTATGGTTTTCTAAAGGTTTTATTAATTTGTTTTCACAGCTGTCATAAGAGTGGGCCACTTAGAACAAATATTGGCTTCAAAGAAGGTTATATCAACAAAGCCGGGGGAGTGCTATACGGCTGGATTGCATAAGTTATATTTTCTCCTTAACGAATTGATTTTCTCATTGTTCAAAGGAAAAAAAAGTCAAATTCACCAAAAAATAATCGATTTCAAAAACCCTTCGATCAACTACTACCGACGCTGCTGCCCTCGTCAATGACAATTATCGAAAGAGGAAATAGGAACATTCAGTAAGAAGTCAAATAATGGACCGGGAGACTATAGTTCAATGGCTAATGGGTTTGCCGGAGTAAGCCGTAGGTAGTGTGGGTGCCGTCTCCAGTGAACTTTCTCCCATCAAAGTGCAAAACGAAAGGTACGGTACACAGTTGGATTTCCTGGGAACGTACGTAACCGTATCCCTTAATGGTAATTGTACGAGTGGTGCTTTCACAGAAACCACTCCACCGACGACCATTCAACCAGCAGTAATCGATGACTTCATTTCCAATCAACCCTGTTCGATGCTAATATAATCAACGGCTGCTCATACTGACTGACTGAATGGCGCCTAGTTCAGAGTGTCCACTTGATCGAATTAGTAATCATTTAGGTTGTGTCCTCGAATCTTCGGCAGCCATAACTGCAACAAGGTTGATGTAATAATTTTTCGATTAGGATCCCTTAACGATTCCGACACAACTGACCGACGTAGGTCAGTACGAGGAACCGAAAAAAAACCTCTTACAACCCAACAAAGACATGATTTATTTCTAATTCAACCGGTTCCATCGTTTTTGTATTTCGTTTTCTCACCATTCCCTCTCTCTCGCGGCAGAAGGTCAGTTGCCAAATCACCGTTTGACTCACTCGATAGCATTATAGTTATCGAATGTCTCGGACGAAACCCGGGCCCAACGACGTCGTCATCATCGTCATCACTTTCTGTTTCCTTATCCGATTAATAACCCGGACGGACTCTGCCCAGGCCGGACTGATTCAATATTTAACGCATCCCAAATTGGGAACGTGCCCATGATGGCAGAAGGAAGACAAGAAATGCCGCCCGTTTGGCCAGTTTGCCGTTCTTCCCATTGCATGTTGGGGGCTTTCTTCGCCGGGTAGGTTCGAACAGATGTTGGCGCACGCCTGCCAAAGCACGCTCGGGGGAATTCGATTTCGTTCGTTTTCTTTGCGCATCAGACGTATGCAAACGAGACGTGTTGACCTAGTTTGTCGGCAGGTCTGCTGTTTTTCGCTTTTTTGCTGAATTTTGCACATGGTTTTAGCTGGAGGAGTTTCACCGTGCCTACCGGCGACTAAATTGATGATCTCTGCTTATTGGTGCGATCATTGACGAGGGGAAAGGTAGTGGTGAGGGATGCTGATGCACGTTCAATTACGGTTGTATTCGGCACATGATGTTATGGACGCCTTTTGTGTTGAGCATTCGTAAAAATGACTTACGTCGTTCAGCGCCTATTAGCGTTGTTAGTCTGGAAGGACGGTTGCTTTGATGAACTTACTTGAATGGTCTTGGTAGGATTTACTACAGAAACTCAACAATCTGTTTATATGTAACTAGATGGTAGATTGGAGACCAAGTAGAGGGATTACCTGAAAAGAAAAGAGACACACTATTAGTAACATGTTCAACATAAAGAAAATGATTTTCATATATCTATTATATTGAATATTAAATCTAATGCTTATGAATAAGCACTAACATTTTTCGGAGAGGCGGTGAAAAAACCGCATGGAAATTACACCGACATTAGTCACAATGTATTGTGATTTAGCTCATTTGCCCCATGCCGGGAATGATGATGATAGTCCACCCACCATCAGTAGAAACATTACTTCTAGACAAAATCGTCAATTGGTCAAAAGTAACAATTGTAAACAACGTAAATTTCCAGGAAATGCCAAGTTGCTAACATCTAAATCCACTACCGACGGAAAGGTGAGAACTCCCCCTATCTGATTCTGGTGCTATTCTGTTTGTGAGAGCAAGCACATCTCAGAAAAATACGCTAGATGTTATTGTTTACAAATGTTACTTTAGATCTTTTGACTATTTTGTTTAGACTTATGTCAGTAGAATCAAACTGAAGTGGACAGTTGATGGGTTGTTGTAGCAAAGTGATATGAAATTCCTGCAAACCTTCCAAAAACAAAACAATAGCTGTTCTCTCGTGAGAAAAGTATGTCTACTCCGCGTACTTTTGTACAGTTAATTCCCTGAGCTTAAACTCTCCATGGCTCCCAAAGTAGAACTTTTTTGATTCTTTGACTGATGATGTTTTTGACAAGGAAATATTTTTTCATTACCAGTGCACAGTGGTCCAGAATGCGAATTAAGCTGTAAAGATACATTTTCAGCCGAAAGTTGAAGTAAAATTGTCTTCCAAAAAGTTATTTCTAATAACAAGGCGCTTCTTCTGGTGTGAATGAAAACAAGAGTGGTCCTTATTTTCAGAAAAATCAAAAATCAAACTTATTATGTACAGAAATAAATGCATACATTGTTCGTAAAAGTTGTAGAATAAATAATTTCAAGCAACTTTGATGGCATAATTTTTTCTGTTCCTTTTGATATGACTGAAAAAAAGCATTTTTTTCCTACGTAGCCTAGGATGTCCCTAAAAAAATCAGTTATTTTGCTCTAACTTTTTTATTTCAAATTTTTCAGCAAAGTTGTCTTGCTATTAATTCTAAAACGTAATAAAATAGTCTCAATCGTATGTCAAACAAAAGTTATCATGGTTTTTGTAAACAAAATAGGCCTTTTTCAAATGTTGCTTGTTTCTAGTTGGGGCAAACCAAAAAAATATTTTCTAATAGTATTACAATTTAAAATAGAATAAAACACTTTTTATTCTTCCATATTATGTTTGAAAACTGGAGATAGATTATTTTTCAAAATTGAGTAAAACACATTTGAAAGAGCGTAATTTAATGAGAAAATCATTAATTACTCGCTAACGGTAAAGGAAATTGACAAGACAACACAACTTTTAACTTTTTAAGTTTCAAAAATCATGTCAAGACTTTGTTGTTGGCAAATTTGAAACAAAACAGTTAGAGCAAAAAACTGTAGGGACCCAAAAAAATGCTCTTATTCGACCAAATAAAAGGTACAGAAAAAAATATACCATGAAAATTTCTTGAAATTATTCTGTCTGCAACTTTTTCCAGTAATGTATACCATTATTTCTGCAAATTAAAAAGTTAGATTGTAGATTTTTCTGTAAATGAAGACTACCTTAGTTTTCATTCACACCAAAAAAAAGCGCCTTGTAATAAAAACAACAACATACAAGACTATTTTGGTCCACAACTTCAAACTTTGGCTGAAAATGTATCTTTTCAGCTAAATTCGCATTCTGGACCACTGTGATCTCAACAACAAGTTCTTACAAGCGTTACTAACTGAAAACGGTTGAGTTTCTATGGTCAAACAGCAAAAGAATCCTATAGCGATATTGCTCAATATCGGAATAGAATATCGGAAGTAGAAAATTTCTTCAGGGCTGATTTTCTAAGATAGTTTAGGGTGTCGCTACAGAGAAAAAACGGTTTTTGTTCTATTTTTTTATTTCAAATTTGGCAACAACGTTGTCCTCAGATGATTTTTGAAACTTGAAAAGATAAAAGTTTTGACGTGTAACTTTTGCCAATGTCTCTTACCGTTAGCGAGTATTTACCGATTTTCTTTTAAAATTACGCCCTTTTCAAATTTGATTAACACAATTTTACAAAATAACCTATCTCCAGTTTTCAGACATGATATGCGATACTAAAAAAATTGGGCTTCAAATGGTGAATTGACTACTTCTAAGGAGGGTGCGACCGACCTCTGGTCCTCACAAGTTCCTACCTCACGCCTCCACGAGTCATATGATCACAAAAGACTGCCAGCTGAAACATGGAGACGCTGGTTGGCGTAGCCTGGGCAATGTTGTCAATCCGACATTAGCGAAGTGAGGGGGTGCGACCGGTAAATCATATCATAATTTTCCATTCTCATATCTTTCAGGTCTTCCAGGTCGTCAGGTATTCTAAAATAATTTTAAATTTAAAATTAATTTTTTTTTCTCATGGCTGTCATACATTGTTTAAATTTTCTGGCTCAATGGATGCGCAAGTTTGTCTACAATTGCAACAAAACAGCAGTCGGCACACATGTAATTCTCAGTTCTTTTTATAATATCCCTTCACTTTATATATTAATATTATTTATCTTTATTATCATTTTTATCATTTTTATCGAACGACGGCCAGTGTGTTTGTATTGAAGGTTGCCTTGGAAATTAACAAAAAGTCTATCTATCGCAGAAGTCAGAGATGTGTGTAGATTTATCGAAATATTTATGTACCCGGTCTTGTAGCAACCGTGTTAAGTTAGAGTCATAAGCGAGTTAATTTTTCTTATTGATTCTGTTTGCTGCAACCAAAACTGTGCCTAAGTGAATTTTGATTAGATGTGCAGGCTTAGTTTGAAAATTAATCGGTGCAAGAAGAGTGTATTAGACGAGATATCATGTTACTACCGGAAGGTTTTCTACACTTCGGCGACGGCCACCTTGGTGTGGACGAGTGCCGACTACAGCAGCCGCGGATCCAGCAGAACTTGGCAGAGATCTAGGACATTGAGGAGAGCGGGTTTGCAAAGCGACAAATAATTTATTTCTACAAAATTTTGAAGACAATATCCAATATCTTTTATTCTGTCTATTTTGTCTAATTTGTTTTGTTTTATTGTTTTTCCTAATGCTTGTCTCTTTTCAGTCACATTGGAGCGGCCCATTGATTTCGGCGGATGGTGCTACATAACTTCAGCGTATCGTTAACCAAAACGAACCCTGCTGTTAACCTTTCCCCAACTATCCAACATCCCAGTGATTTCTCGTGGAAGTGCAGAGGATTTCTCGGCTTCCTTCAAAGCGAGTATCATGTCAACATGTTCCTTCACATTCCCTACTTGACCAGCATTCGGACACGGCCGGCGCCGGTGTTGCTTAATAATGGGTCACCAGTTTTTGCACATTGAAGATGTATGTTAGTCCCAAACATCATGTGTTGGTTCTTTGTGTAAATACAGCTGATCTGGCAATAACGGAATTGCATCCGTGGGCGGTCAATCATGCTCATGCTCATGCTCATATGCGATACTAAAAAAATTTCCCAATTCTGTTAAAACATTTTTTTTTGGTTTGCCTCTACTAGAAAAACCAACATCTGAAAAAGGCCAATTTTTACAAAAACCATAATAACTTTTTTTTGGCATACGATAAAAATAATTTTAGCACACCACAAGTTTTAAATTTTATTGAAATAAAAAAAATTATATGTGTATGTGTGTGTGTTTTTTTTTCTTCTTCAGAAAATGTTCAAGTCAAAAGAAAACCATAAATTGTATAGTTATAAGTTTTTAGATAATTTAGAATTTAAATTTAATGTGTTATGTAAACCATACTTTAAATTCCCACCCTCTTTCCCATTCGTAATTTGTAATTCTTATTAACCTCGAGACGGCCGCGAGTAATCGGCTTCTTCCTCCTAACTTTAGTTTTAAGATAAATTATGTATAAAAATATGAAAATTGGGATCTGTAAAGTTATAAGCCTGTACAAATAAATGATTATTAAAAAAAAAATTCTTCCAAACAATGTATGCCTTTGTTTCTTCAAATAAAAAAGCACGATTTTCGATTTCTCTGAAAATAAGGACCACCCTATTTTTCATTTACACAAGAAGAAGCGCCTTGTTATTAGAAACAACTTTGTGGAAGCCAATTTTGCTCCACAACTTCAAACTTTGGCTGAAAATGTATCTTTCCAGCTATATTTGCATGCTGGACCACTGTGCAGTGAGGCTCTAGGAGTGGACCGCAATTTCTTGCTCGAACAAAGTTGTGAAGAGAAAGTATTGATAGTTCCGTTAGCGCACGGCAGGTGGTGAAAATTGAATAAAAGAAGTTTTTGAAATTTAGCGGTGGGCATTTTGAGGTAGTATTTCGAAACAAACACACAATCCTTGGCCAAGTATCTCCATGCGGAGTAGGTCAAGGCAGGAACGAATCCACCATCTTGACAGGCAAAAGAATGTGCCCTGGATTGTGCTCATATACTACCGGTAACTTGTTATGTTTTACCCTTCTTACATCAATAGAAGGGTATTAAGGTCGCTTGAAAACTCGACTTTTTATCCGAGGCCCACAGGGCCGAGTGTCATATACCATTCGACTCAGCTTGACGAACTTAGCACATGTCTGTGTGTGTGTATGTGTGTGTGTATGTGTATATATATATATATATATATATATATATATATATATATATATATATATATATATATATATATATATATATATATTTATGTGTGTGTGTGTGTGTGTGTGTGTGTGTGTGTGTGTGTGTGTGTGTGTGTGTGTGTGTGTGTGTGTGTGTGTGTTACAAATAATGTCACATCGGATTCTCAGCCATTTGTGAACCGATTTCAATTCTGTTGACGGCAAATGAAAGCTACAACATTCCCATAGAACGCTATTGATTTTTTTTTCATTCGGACATTTCAAGCTATGGAAACTCCAAATACCTGGTCTATGAAATCTCCAAATAACTGGTCAAAATTTCATTATGATTGACTAATCCTTCATGGAGATATGACCAAAACAATACCTGAGAGAACGAGAGCAACGAATTGTGAGATGAAAATATACTCGTTGCAGTTCAAAACCAAGCAGTACCACTCACACCCATCGATGCCGATTGCATTCTATTGTGTCAAATCTGGGGCATTGTATAGCACATACAGCGGACTAGCCACACTAAGCGACTCTATAGAATTCAGGATCGATTCGCTCGAGTGGTTTTGAATTGCAACGAGTATATTCGAAAATTACACAAAGTTTCCATTTACTATAACTACACAATTTTGACGATTAATTATTAAGTATTCATTAAGCATCTTGATTCTGTATTGAAAATCAAAATTCATTCTGTGGACTAAATATACGAAATTTCTAATATATGTGTAAATTATTCTTTTATATAATAGGTCGTTAAACACTATTAATGTCAATATTTTAATCACTTTGATAAACAATATGTTCAGGAGTGACAAATAGTTCATTTTATAAACTAAATGTTTGAATATTCCTGGATCTTCTTGTAATTTCTGATGACAATATGTATCTAGTACCATATTGGCCACATTTGAGTTCGTAATTCTGGTGAAATGTAAGAAGGGTTCAGTCTCACCATCGGTGGATTAATGCGGGTTTTTAACAAATGGTTTTAAGTAACTGCCTGTTCACACTCCCAAATCCACTACATGGGTAAGAAACTATCTCCCACACATTGGGTTTATTTTTGCCAACAAAATTGTCTCTGAGTTTCTTTAACGATAAGTAAATATGTAAGAACACACTTGTGGTCTCTGGGTTTCACGAAGTCACTTCAGTTGTTCTATGCCATCTCCCGGACATTTATTTCCCGAAATAACTCGTTACTACTTACTTATATCCGGAAATAGGGTCATTCCGGGAATTGTCACACAAATGGCTTAATATACCGTTTACTTGTTTCAGAAGGTGAAGTTCAAATTTACTCGCCTTAAATGTTAGGGTTATACCAATACATTGCAGGACTAATTTTTGAAAATTATCACACACAACAAAATCATCACACACTGTATTTTGAAAATAAGTTTCTGAAATGAGTCTTCGCAAATGAATCGCATTGAGTCTAAACGACCGTTTTTACCGCACTGATACAATGCTTTGGATACAGATGATTTCAAAAGCTTTTAGAAACAGTTCATCAGGCGTACACAGGCAATGGTTTGATCTGACTTAAAAGATTATGTGGGAGGGTGTGAAAATGGCCAAAGCAACGATGAATCGAGTGATGTGTGTCGTACGAGTATCAGGGACACTCTTGAGTCCTTTCGAATCTCGGAGAGGGTTACGGCACATGGTCAGCCATTTTAACTCAGCTGGGTGTGGATTCGAAGAGCGGGGATAGATACGAGTAGTACGATCTTCAGGAAGTCTTTCCGAATATTTGGCTTCACCGACGACTTTGATATCGTAGCACTTAACTTTGAGACGATGGTGGGCACGTACATCAGACTTAATGGGTAGGGGTTCACGAGAAGACAATGTTAGCTTCTCACAACGAGTTCAGATCAACGGTGATGAAATCGAGGTGGTAGACGAATTCATGTATCTGAGCTCATTGGTGACCGCCGATAACGACACCAGCAGAGACATACAAAGGCTCATTAGGGCTGGAAATCGTGCCTAAATACTCTGGACTCCAAAGCACGCTAAGATCGAACAAAGTTCGCCGAACTACAAAGTTCGCCGAACTACAAAGTTGACCATCTACAAGACATTAATTAGACCGGCAGTCCTCTACGGCCACGATACATGGACATTGCTAGAGAAGGACCAACGCGGTGTCTTTACCGCGATAATTTAGATTGGTTAGATTGGGCTCGTTTTGAATAATCCTACATTCTGTATCGGGTACTAGCTATAGAGAAAATTTGCTAGATTTCGAGTTTTGCAGTTCTCACGAAGAGCCTTCGATCTCACACGTTTCAGGTACGGTAAATCAGCATTAGACTCAGGAAGTTTACGAGCAGATCTCTTTAGAGGAACAAAATCTGATATAACCCGGGACACAACCTTGTCAAAAAGTATATCGTTTCATAGATAGTGGAGCACGGGTCAAGGAACTGCCAATTGAGTTGGTACAGAGGTTTGTAATTTGCAGCGAAATAAGTTCTACGGAAATTCAGGCCATGTGGATCAACAATGTTATCAAAGGTTGTAGGTGATTGATTGTAATCTCCAGCGCAGGATGGTCGGCGTTGAGGTAAATTAGGGATTTAGAGGCTTCTACAACAGTACATTCCATTCCGACAACTTCATTTGCCAACACAAGATCGATCAGTCTCGAGCAACGATTTAATGTTGAATTTATTTACGTTTACTTGGAGAATACATTTAGAATGGAGAATACATAACATCACAATTAAAGTATGTGTTACTACTGTGTAGCATAGAGCCTTTTTCTATCAACCACCCACACTTGTGAATGGCTCCAACAGCATCCCTACTGTTGGTTTGAATCGGTCGTCAAAGTCGATGTATTAACATATATTTTTGTGTTCTGCTAAAATAAATCACCCACACTTGTGAGTGGCCCTAACAGCATCCATACTGTTGGTTTAAATCGGTGCCAACATATGAATAGCTTTAATGTGCATCTTTGTACAGAGAACAAATCGGGAACATAGTTAAATATCTTATTCGCTGCCGATGTCAGTTGAATTCAGCACACCGTTAACCAAAACGGATCCCGCTGCCAACCTTACCATTTTGTCCTACATCCCAGTGATTTCTCGTGGAAGTGCAGAGGTGTTATCGGCTTCCAATAAAGCGAGTATCTCGTCAACATATTCCTATCCATTCCCTACATGACCTGCATTCGGGCGAGGCCGGCGCCGGTATTGCCTTAGTTTCAGATCAAAAGGTTTTACACATTGAGGATGTATGCTAGTCCCAAGCATAATCTTTTGGTTCTAAGTGTAATAACAGCAATCAGGTGCTGATTCCAAACTTTCTTGAAATATGCTTGTATAGGGGAGCGAATCAGAGCTTGTCGGGCTAGTAGAAAAGTCGTACTAGCCTGAAGAAGCGTTTTGGAAAACCCTTTTCCTCACACCCACAAGTAGGCCCAGGACTGCTGTAAGTCACTGACGGGAATGGCTCGACTACGATAGGCTTCCATAATGCTAAGTTCAGTGCGCCCCGGTGTTTGGCTTAAAAACCATGGGTGTAAGGGTGCGTCAAAAAAAAAAAAGGTGGAAATAACTTGGAATCGGTGAGCGAATCAAGGCTTGTCGGGCTAACAGCAAAATCGTTGCAGTAGCGTTTTAGAAGAGCCGCTCCTCACACTCACACGTAGGGCCGGGATGGCTTCAGGCCGCAGGCTGGAATGGCACAACTGCGATGAGGAGGTCATTGGCTTTCATTACCTTAAATTTGGTGCGGTATGTGACAAATTGATAAAAGGAATGATCTCACGAAAGCTCCAGATCTGTTCAGTTCTAGCTTGACTTCATATGATATACTCCTTCAAACATGATGCCTTCCTCTATTCGATTCTCCTTTCCTCTCAAACATCACTTTTTCCTCTTTCGATTCGTCCTTGATTTTTCTTGAGCAGTGGCGCTTTGTTCACGGATCAACACTCGGCGCCACATTGACTTTATGCTGTAAAGATTAACCATGTTTGAACGTTTGTTTTTTTTTTCAGCAAGTCACACGTATGTTGAACACAGTCGAGCCAGAATGATTCATCCGATGTTAAGAGAAGATTTTAACAAGGACATGAACAAATCGAAAAGTATGCTCCGGACAAATGGATAAGAAGGTGGTAGCCATTATCGAGAAAAATCCCAATCTTTCGATGCGAAATGTGGCTCGCAAAGTTGGGAAGTCAAAACCATACGTACCAAAAGCGAAGCAGAAGCAAGGACTGAAAGCATGCAAAGTGAAAAAGGTGCCCAACCGTGATCAAATTTCATTGCAAAAAGTTTTCTTGTTTCATAATGGACGAAACAAACGTACTCGCTCACTTCAAACAGCTTCCAGGTCTGGCTTTTTATACCGCAATACAAAGGAATGACCTTGCCGAACATTTCCGGATAAAAAAGGTGTTAAAATTCCTGAGGAAGTGTTTAAATTGGCAAGCCATATGTTGTTGTGGTCGACAATCTTAAAGTTTCGTCTCTCCTGGACTATCAATAAGCATGTGTTCGAGAAAGAATTTCTGAAAAAGCGGTTGTTACCGTTTATTAAAAGCCACGACAGTCCTCCATGACTCCATGTTTTGGACTGATTTGGCTTCTTATCACTATGCGAGATCCGTCATTGATAAAGTACCAGAGGTCATATACGTGCCAAAAACAGCCAATCCAATAAACTGTCCAAAACGTCACTCAATACTGGGCTCCAGTTAAGCGGAAACTTTTCGAAACTAAGAAGAAAGCAAATGGTTCCGACGATTTCAAGAGAAGATGGAGAATCGTCACGACGGGCCTGTCTGAGGATACCGTATGGAACCTGAGGGCGGGTGTACCACAGAAAGTTCAATAATTTTAAAGGAAGAAGGATTAAAGTCCTAATCAACTGTTTCTTATGTAGATGTAACTCTATTGTTGTGAAATCAACGATCAGTTTAGTTGAATTAACGCTGGACAAGCTTTAGCCGTTAAAGGTAATATCAATTGATTTCGGCAATCATGAACATGAAGTTAAGAATTCTCTCCTCTTCGCAATGAGCAACAACCAACATGGCACTTCCCTCACTGACCAAAGCGAAGGGAAGATCATATCCAGTAACGTCAAGCTTAATAATTCTCTATGGCGATGTCCTTACCAAATCAACGTTCTCATTAATTGCAATCATTTTCTAATTTTGTTTTATTAATTTGGCTAAACATTCTAGCTCATAAATCAATCGCTCTGTCAAGAAATAGATCACGCCACAATCAACAGCTGACTATTCCAGTCGAAATCCCTTCCTCGTTGAAGTACTCGAACATCTTTAGCATCAAATCCCTCCATCGCAGGCTCCATTCGTACCTAATTATATTTGGAACGCGCGAGTGCAAACATGGTATCAAATATACAAATATTGTCTCAGAATCAACAACGAAACCTGACGCTAGAACGCCCAAGCACGGTTCACATATTTAGCCCACAATATCCAGCCGCCAAATCCTCCCCCATCCTCATCCCCCTCTCACCATGAACATCTCCGTATTTGTTCATCCCGCTCCGCCAATTGAACGGGATTGTCCCGATGACGACAACAGCGACGATGTCGACGAGGGGTCCCCTGATAGGCCAATTGATTAACACACTCGAACCTAATTGCCCCTTCATCGGGGACCACATTCATTATTCCTAACGATTCTCCCGTTGACGATGCACATGTGCGAGCTGCATGTCCCGTTTCCGATGGTGATGTATGCAAAGGCCGCCATGCACCGCACCGGGCTTAATGTTGATAAATTGAAACTTTCCCCCATCTATCGGCCGCTCAACGGCTAATCTTGTTCCCATGTTGTGGGTGTGTGTGTGGGGGGGGGGGTGACTTCAAAAGGATAGGAGGGTGGGCGGCAGCATCATTAAACATTCATGCATCAGACTTTGCGGGCCTAAACGATCGCTGTTGCACCACCGGCGAACGATAATGTTTTCAAATGTTTCATTTTAAAACAAATATGAATTCTCTAACCGGTGTTATGTCCTGCTGGGTGAGTGGTGGTTTTGTTTTGTCTCCGGTAGGAAATTTTACCATGTATTGGTCAGATCGGAGATTGATAACTGTGAACTATTTATAAGACATGGGTTATACGCCCTGGAATACTCTCGAGGAATGGGTTATGATGAAGAACCATAATGGCTAAAAAATCAGTAAACAAACGGAACAGAAATAATATTATAAATATGTTATCTAGAATTGTTTAATCACAAGAATTGACTAGAGTTGACTCACCTTCTTAACTCGATCTGGCTATTATAAGATGCGCGTTGCAAAATCTAGCCATGGTCTATCAGCCAAATCTTTGTTATTTGTCAATATAAAGATGTCACCAATACCGCTCACACAATGCCATTGTGTGTGTGTGTGTGTGTGTGTGTGTGTGTGTGTGTGTGTGTGTGTGTGTATGCGTGTGTTTAACGTTACTACGGTTAGCTGTCATAAACGCATTGTGTTGAAAATGAAGTCGAATGAATAACAAGTTTGTAAAGTGCTGGAAAATCCGTCTATTTCGCATCATGACATAGCAAAATCATTCGAGTCTCATTCAACAATAAGTATTATTTTGAAACGTCCGGGATCGGTTGACTTGATCGAAACCAGAATGTGGCGGCAAGCGAAACGACAGCTTCAGATCCCAGTGACATGAAGTACTTCGGTTGATTGCAAAACCTTAACCCGAACGATCCGAGATGTGCGAAGAAGGCAAAACATCATTCTTTCGACGAGTTCTGCAAAAATGCTACTACTCCAAAATACTGGAAGCATGCACTATTTGTTCGTTCCAAAAAGCATCATTTCATGCCTGTATTTCTGTCAACAGTATAAATCCAAGACACAAACCATACTGTCATTGGGAAAAAATAGAGGTGGGTTATATCAGGGATATAACCGCGAGTTTCTCGTAGGACCACGTTGGTGTATAGTAATAATGGTAATATTCAAATAATAAAAACATACCTTAACACATATGATTGATAATTATTGAACACGGTTATTTGAGTATTTGGGTACAGGGAAAAGGACAGTGATAATATAACGCATTGGAAAATAACTCTAGGGTTTTTTTTTTCATTTGGGCGAATCTAACATTGAGAGACTCTCTTTGATTACTCGTTCATTCATATTCCAATCACCTTTAGGTTTTTCATTCTTTTATATGTAGTGCCAAGCCAACTCGTTCTAGCCGGCAGCATGATGCAGCTTACGAACACTGAACCAATTTCGTTCGCCAGCGACTGTATACTAGCGTTGATAGCATAGCCAAGAATTAAGGGAGCCACGAAAATGCAGAACGAAGCAAATTTAATAATAGGACGGGTCACAATTGAAAATCAGACATCGGCAACAATCAAGATCGTCAGTCGGTGCGAATCAAACAAACCCATAAATGAGAGAGTTCTCTCCCATGTACGCATCAATAAACAGATGGCACACGATAGATCGCCAAGAATAACTATAAGCCACAGTGGTACATGAGCGCTTCCATGCGTCAATTTTGCCTGTTGAAGTGGCGGACTTGTTCCGTCGCTACAACCTACCCCGCAGTGGGATGTTAGGCAAGATTGACGTCCATGGTTCGAGTACCACTGATACATGCCCTTTCACTCAATTTTCAAAACATCTGTTAATTAGCATACCTGCCGTACTCTACGGACCTTTCAACATTTCTTTCACATCTTTCATTCTAGCCAAAAACATTGTTGTTCACTTTGATGCCCCATGGTGATGAGCGAACATCTCCTTCTACATCATAATCGTTACTCCTCGCACGGAGAATACATAACATAACAATTAATGTAAACAAATCAAAGTTATTTTGAAGAAGAAAAAGAAATTTGCTACCCGGTTCTTATGACCGTGTTAGAGAAAACAAATGTTTCAAGCTGTTGATATTCAAATTTGTATGGCAGCAAAAGTAGGTCATTTTGAATTGAAAAATTTAACTACTTATACTAATGGAACTTCTTTCAAATTTCAATGCGGAAAATTGGTGAGCTTTTCGGATCAAATGGCGTGTGACTGAAGTCATTCTGTTTAGTCGAACGAGAGGTATCAGCGTTCAAAAACATTTCACTTTTGCGTAACGCTCTCATTTTTCAAAATTTTGAAATGACACCCGGTATGGAAAAGAAAAACGTAGACCTGCGTTAATAATGCAAGAGAAGCATGCACACACACCAGAACATAATTTATATCGTTTGCTTTCTATTTACAATTTTTAAACTATCAACATAGCCAGCACAGAATTGTGTGAGTATAAACATGATTCAAAATATCACCACTACACCTTCAAGAATTGAGTTATTAATATCGAATCCGTTTTTCAACCTAGGCTGGAACTAGTTATGTACAACCTGCGATACCCGAACTTATTTTCAGCGCAAACCTTAATCCGATACGAGCTACAATTGAAACCATACACACTGACTTTCTACACACAACAAGCCGACCCAATCTTGACACCCGATGGAGGTAGAAACTAAGCCAAAAACCATTTGCTTATCTACAAAATTTCATGTGTTTACGTTTGGTTATTTTTTATCGGAATGGCAGTTCAATTTGGCGTTAAGAAGGTAATTGTTGAAGAATCTGTACTATTTCTAGTACTATTTCTAGGTACAACCTCTACAAGCGGTAATTAAAGGGTGTCCACAGTTAAATTGCATCACTTTAAACTCGTCCTCACTAACAAGTCTCTCAACCGATTGTCATGACATTTTCAGTGAATGATATACAATATATAGTCTTGGCTTAGGTATTTTTATTTCACTGTATTTCTTTACCAAATCCAAAAGTCCAAACTTTCTTCTTCTTTTTTTTAACTCTTTCTTTTATTCCAAATTTTACATTGTTTTACATTCATATATTATCCTGCTAAGTAATTAACATTTCAACCTCATATGCTATCATTAATATCTAATTGTGTTAATATTATTTTTACTTTGTCTATTCAGAATTTTTAACAGGGTTTATTTTGCCTGCGTGTCAGAATTACAGTTAATTTCTTAAAACTAGTTCTTATCTATAAAGAGAATTGATCATTGCAATTGAAGATTGCAATGATTTTTGTCTAAAATTATGAATTATTTTGTTGGACATTTCTTCTCAACGTTTGAAATTCTATGTAATTCAATAGTACTGAACCAGGGTGGCAGCTTCAAAATCATTTTCAGAACTTTGTTCTGAATCCTTTGAAGTGCTTTTTTCCTAGTTGCGCAACAACTAGACCATATTGGCACAGCATAAAGCATGGCCGGTCTAAAAATTTGTTTGAATATTAGAAGTTTGTTCTTTAAACAAAGTTTGGATTTTCTGTTTATAAGAGGATACAAACATCTTATGTACTTATTACATTTGTCTTGAATGCCCTCAATGTGATCTCTAAAAGTTAATTTTTGATCAAGTATCAGTCCAAGATATTTAACTTGACTTGACCAAGAAATTGGAACTCCGTTCATAGTGACTATATGACTATTACTTGGTTTCAAAAATGCAGCTCTAGGCTTGTGTGGGAATATTATAAGTTGAGTTTTGGAAGCATTAGGAGAAATCTTCCATTTTTGAAACTAATCTGTAAAAATATCCAAGCTTTTTTGTAGCCTCCTGGATATAACACGGAATATGGATATTAGCGGAAATGCCTGTGTCATCAGCAAAGCAAAATTTTTGACACCCCTGAGGTAAATCAGGGAGATCTGAAGTGAAAATGTTATATAGTATTGGCCCAAGCATGCTACCTTGAGGAACACCAGCTCTAATGGGCAACTTTCTTCTTAATACCACGCATAAGGCTTTGTTCATCGCTTGAACCGACATTTTTTCTGCTTACAACCATGACTTCAACATTTCCTGTTCTGTAGTGACAACTTTAGGATGCTTACGAAGTTTGTGCTTCATTATAGCCCAATATTTTTCAATTGGCTGCAACTCTTGAGATTTTGGGGGAATAAGATCCTTCTGCACGATATTGACATCATTCGTCTTATACCACTCCAGAACATCCTTGGAGTAGTGACAAGAGGTTAGGTTCGGCCAAAAAATTGTAGGAACGTTGTGTGCTTTGAGAAACGGAAGCAGTCGTTTTTCAGGCATTCGTTCATGTATACTTGACCATTTACAGTTGAAGTTGTCACGAAAGGCTTGCTCCGTTTACCACACGAACAAATCCCCTGCCAAATCATGAATTTATTGGGGAACTTTGACACTTGCTGTTTCCTGAGAGACTCGGGAACATCGAACTTGTTTTTCACAGTCACATACTGGTTGCCGAGAATTTGTATAAAGTCCGCTTATACGTGTGTTTCATCGTCCATAATGCAACTGTGGGTTTCGTCAACATTTGTGTGTACAGCTTACTTACACGTATTTAAGCTGTCCTCCTAAAGCAGAATTCGTATGCCAAAAATAAACCCAAAAGGAGCGGGAATAGTGTCTCTCCCATGTAGGGGATTTGGGAATACAAGTAGACAGTTCGTTAGAACTATTAAAAAAGTTATCGGTAGTATATGAGCACGATCAAATGCACAGACTTTTGCCAGTCAAGGTGGTGCATTCGATCATGCCTTGACCTACCCCGCATGGGGATGCTTGGCAAAAGTTTGTGTTTCCTGTTTCGAAATACTACCTCACAATGCCCTCCGCTCAATTTCAAAACTACTTCTATTCAATTTTCACAGCCTGCCGTGAGCTAACGGAACTATCAATACTTTCTCTTCACAACTTTGTTCTAGCAAAAAAATGCTGTCTACTCCTAGAGCCTCATGGTGATGAGAAATTATTTCCTTCTCAGTGTATGTTTGTTTCGGTATTTTTTGAGAAATTTTAGATGACGCTCTCCCTGATTAGTTTCCTCCTGAACTTCGGGAAAGTTTTGTTACTAGACGTTTGGGAAGTCCATCTTGAATTTCTGGGAAAACTCCAGAACTCCTGGAATGTTCAAAACTTCTAAGTAGTCCTATCTCTAAACTTCTTCCTGAAGCTTTGATTTTTTTTGATGGAGCTGTATGTAACTTATAATTACAACTGTCAAAATTCGGACGATAAGGGAACGTCCATTAATAATGTCACGCAAAAAATGCGTTTTTATACCCCCCCCCCCTCCCCTGGTATTTTGTATGGACCATAATTTTTTTGTATGGATTGTCACGTTTTCCTCCCCCCCCTTCCCCTTACTGGTGACATAATAAATGGACCTTCCCTAATCCCTCTGTTTACTTCTGATCTATCGGAACATACATTCAGAAACGAGAATTAGACTCCGAGCATTTCATAGTAATGGAGTAAAGTTCCCAATTACAGGTACTTATTAGAAGCATGCAGATTGCTGCAAATCTGTATGTAAACTAACAATATTGTATGAGTGCGCTTCCGTGAATGTGTAGGGAAGCAAAATGAAATATGCCAGTTAACGAGTGCCTGCAAACATCAATTTCTTCAACCAGCTCTTTTATTTTATCCATCCATTCTCGAAAACTATCAACCAAAACATGGCGATTGCTATGATCACAAACTCGTCTTCTAGCGGATTATGAGACAGACGTACACAACCAAACTTTTAGTTTGTCATTGATCTTTAGATTGGCAATGTGAATTTCTTATTTTATTTACTCTTACGGAAATGTTAGGCAAAGCGACTGTGACGAAAAACGGGTTGCTTCGTTTAAAAAGAAACAAACGCAATAGACAGCAGACTACACGTTACAATACCGGTGCGCTATATCCATGATTAACAATGAAGAGAGGAAACATGGGCTCTCTCAAAAGCAACAGTGGTGCCATAGCTGCCGCTCAACATCAAAGCATTATTAATCGTTAAGTATTATTGGACAGCTCCGAAACATAATGTTCTATTGCATATGATAGTGCCAGATGATGGAAAATATAATCATCAGCATAGATAAACCTCAAATGACTGAAAAAAAAAAAAAGAAAAAATAGTGATTTTGGATCATCAAAATATAAAATAAATTTAACTCAATGTTCAACATCACATCCTGACAACAAGCCTAGATGTAGCTGATGAAGACATTCCCTCCGGTACACGCAGACAAATGCATAATACACATAGTCAAAATTTGAGCTAACAGGTGGTTTCCTCGTTAATTTATTTTTAATCTTCAAAATGACAGTACACTGAAGTTTTTTTTTACGACGGTAATGGTACCGCGTAAAAAAAACCGCGTTATTTCAAAAAACGACGTAAAAAAGTCAAAGAAATAAAAATTATTTTTCATATTCATATAAAAATTCATAAAAATGTATTGGTGGTGGAAAAACATGGTTCCAGTAACATTGGCCACCGGGAATCTGCTACAAATGGATAGAGGTTGTTAATTCAATGTGTGAGCAAAGCAGTCCAGAGTAGTTATAGAGACTTTTTGTCTTCGGCAAAATATCTCAGTATGTCATTCGTCGTCTTTTGACATTATCATATTAGTTCCACATCATGCCGCAGAGATGGCGCTGCAGTCTATCTTTTCTAAATTAAGCGCTAGAGATTTACCGTCTTCGGCAAAGTTTCTCAGTATGTCATTCGTCGTCTTTTGACATTATCATATTAGTTCCAAATCATGCCGCAGAGATGGCGCTGCATTCTATCTTTTCTAAATTAAATGCTAGAGAGTTGCCGTCTTCGGTCTTTCTTCAAATAAGGTTAAAAAAACAATCTACAATATACTAAATTAAATTGTTGTCAAAATTTCTCAATATGCCAACTTGTCCCCGGACCGGTTATTCCGGAACAGGTTCCCAGAAGGCCTTGAGTGGCGACGGACATATACAGAAGGAAACCTCAGCAAAATGGGTATCAACATTCAGGAAATTTCTTCAGTAAGATATCTGTCAACATTTTGTGGCCTTTTGATGACGTGTTCTCAGACTGGTTATTCCGGAACAGGTTCCGGTGGGCCTTCAAGTGGCCATAAACATTTTCAAAATAAAACCTCGGCAATATGGGTATCAAAATTCATGAAATTTCTTCAGTAGGATATTTGTCCACAAACCAGTTTTCCGGAACAGGTATTCGTGGGGCCTCGAATGGCCATGAACAAATTTAGAAGGAAACCCTAGCAGTATGGGTATCAAAATTCATGAAATTTCGTCAGTAAGATATTTCTCAACGTTTTGGGGGCATTTGATGATTTGTCTTCGGACCGGCCATTCCGGATCAGATTCCTGTGAAGCCTCGAGTGGCCATGAACAAATTTTAAAGGAAACTTCGGCAATGTTTGGCATACGGGAAACTGTACTAGGATGACCGTTACGTTGATAAGTCGTCAGATGTCCATAAAACGTTGAGAATATCCTACTTAAGACATTTGATTAGTTTTGATACCCATATTGCCAGACCTTCCTTCTCAAAATGTTTATGGCCAATCGAAGCCATACGGGAACCTGTTCCGGAATGACCGCTCCAAGGAAAAATCATAAGATGTTCACAAAACGTTGAGAAATATCCTACTGAAAAAAAAAGTCATGAATTTTGATACTCATATTGCCAGTGCTTCCTTCTGAATATGTTTATGGCCACTCAAGGCCTCACATGAACCTGTTCCGAAACAAACATTCCAGGAACAAATAATCAAATGGCCTTAAAACGTTGACATATATCCTACTGACGAAATTTAATGAATTTTAATACCCATATTTCCAGAATTTCCTTCTGAAATTTTTCTGACCACTCAATGCCCCACGGGAACCTGTTCCGGAATAATCAGTCCGGGGACAAATCATCAAATGGTCACGAAACGTTGACAAATAAACTGCTGAAGAAAATTCATGAATTTTGATACCCATATTGCAAGGGTTTACTTCAGAAAATGTTTATGGCCACTCGAGGCCTCACGAGAACCTGTCGCAGAATTACTGGTTCAGGGACAAATCATCAAATGATCACAAAAAATTGACAAATTGACAAATTGACATCCTACTTTTCACGAACTTGGTACCCATATCGTCAGGGTTTACTTCAGAAAATGTTTTTGACTACTCCAGGCCTCACGGGAACCTGTTTCGGAATGACCGGTTCAGGGACAAACGGTCACTCCAAGGCCTACTTGTCTGGTGAACTTAGGATTACAAGCAACAAACGCTTGAGAACATTTGAAGCAGTTCGATACACATATTGTTATGGTTCCATTGAAAAATGCCTTTGACCAGCCACGGACCCTTGGGAACCTCCTCCGGACTGGCCACTTGAAGTATCATACATCCGATGGACCCAAAACAAGAAAAATCAATGTGCTGAAGAAATTCTAAGAAGTTTGACCCATATTGCTGGATTTCTACCAAAATCCACGATCAGTATCATTACATCAGCACATATAATAAACTGTAATCAACATTTTTTCTTGTTCTAAAAAGTATTGTTCAGAGGCTTAATTGGGAAATTTACAATCAACACCAACAATTAAATATTTTTCACGTATATTGTGACTTGACTATTTTTACGTTGTATTTTTTTAAATAACGCGGTTTTCTTACGTCGTTTTTTTGAAATAACGGACCGCGTAGTAAAATATCTTTTCCAAATGAAGCTTTAGAGAGTTGCCGTTCTCAGTAAAGTTATTGAGAATGTAAAATATAGTCACTTGACATTATCAGATTAGTTCCAAATTGCGCCGCCATCTAAATTGCCAAATCGAGCTCTAGGAAGGTGCTGTCCTTAGCAAAGATGTTAATTGTATATAATAAAGGCATTCAATATAATCACGTTAGATCCAGATCGTACCGTAGAGATGGCGCTGCCATATTTGCGGCATAAATAAGAACTAATATGACAGTATCAACAGACGGAGAATGACATACTGAGAAATTTTGCCACGGACGGTAACTCTTGAGCACTTCATTTGGAAAAGATAATCTGCATCGCCATCTCTACAGTATACATAATGTGGAACTAATATAACAAAGTCAAACGACGACAAACAACATACATACATCTCTAGCGCTTAGTTTAGAAAAGATAGACTGCAGCGCCATCTCTGTGGCATAATGTGAAACTAATATGATAATGTCAAAAGACGACGAATGACATACTGAGAAACTTTGCCGGAGACGGCAAATCTCTAGCGCCTAATTTAGAAAAGATTGACTGCAGCGCCATCTCTGCGGCATGATTTGGAACTAATATGATTATGTCAAAAGACGACGAATGACACATTGAGAACTTTAGCCGAAAACGAAAACTCTCTATAACTACTCTGGACTGCTCTGCTCACACATTGAATTAACAACCTCTATCCATTTGTAGCAGATTCCCGGTGGCCAATGTTACTGGAACCATGTTTTTCCACCACCAATACATTTTTATGACCATATCCTTTCATTATGAATATGAAATATAATTTCATGTTTCCTTGACTTTTTTTACGTCGTTTTTTAAAATAACGCGGTTTTTTTTACGCGGACCGCGTAAAAAAAACCGCGTAAAAAAACCGCGTGAAAAAAACCGCGTAAAAAAAACTTCAGTGTAATTAATTGGTAATCAATCATGATTAATCCATCGAATCATTAGCCCGATCGATAGAGTCAATGTTCGTATCTATAAAAGTTAAATAATTTGGAAAATGTAGGAGTCTTAGACATGTTTCCTAACTACTGATTAAAACAGTCACCCTGATTAAGCCGTTTCCTACCCTAGAAACTTCGCATAAATTTGCTAGAAAATAAGCAAAAGCTAACATTCCATGAAAATGTATACATCAGTCGTTAAGCTTGGCCTACCATGGTGTTTATTTTAGTGAAATTTCTCAACAGCTCTGTGAACAATTCGATATTTGCAATCCTACTCGAGAAGAAAAAAATAACAAATGGTTACCTTATTTTGATCTTGATAACTGGTCTTGGTATTTAAGAGCACAGCATTAGAGGTAAAATGCCTATTCAAAATAACTCAGAACAGCAAGCAAAATATCTATCGAATAACAAAAGATGTTGTTACCGGGGAATACCTGAGGGGTACTATTTTGGTATTGTTTAACCTCAATTTGGTATTTGCATAACATTGTGGGAAAATTTTCATCGTGTTATCTTCAGGTATTTAACATCTTAAGCATCGCTCTTAAATACCAAGGTCAGCTATTGAGTTAGTAGAAGAAAATCAGGAGTATGCTCCATATTTGCTTTCCCCACTAACGTTTTTTTCTCACATAGAAATGCATTCATTTCACTGGTTCTAGTCAACGGAAGCTTACGAACCGCTGAACTCCCCCTTTTTTCTTTCAGTTCGATTCCCAGCCTGTATGGACTAATCATATTTGCAAAATCTATGTTCCCAATGAAAGTATGTGCCTTCTGCATGTCACCCTGGTGCCATTCCAATCTAGACACAAAACCATTCCACCACCCTCTGAATTGGATTTCCAAAAGCCTCAACATTGGCCGAACGCACGCGTCCCTCTCCCATGCGATCCGGTGGCGTACCGGAGATGAACCGGCGCTATCAGTTCTTCTTCCCTGCCAGGCGAGTGGGAGTTGACACGAGGACGACGACGTGATTTTGTCACCAACAAACACCCACTTTAGCCATACACATGACTCCGATTTCGATTGCATTCTGCTCTCGGCCTGGACCAGTAGGAGCGCTCCAGACGAGGACGGGATTTCAGTTTGGATGGAATTGGTTTATTAGGCAAACTTGTTTGTCAAACTATCCAACCAGCATAACAACATCAACAGCAATGTGGTGAAATTGTATCGATATGTTCGGAAACGGATCTCGGTGGAGAAACCATCTAATCGGTGAATAGATTGCTGGAGAAAAAATGGGAATACATACAGATTGAACCGTCCGCAAAGGATTGCTTCAGCGATCCATGCTCCAATTGGAAGGGCAAACAAGCTATCGGTGACGATGGTTAGTATACAGATACTCATTCACCGCCCTGGTGAAAGTGGGTCAGGAATAGCACGAGAGAGAGAGAGAGGCGATAAAGACAATCGAGAAAAGCTTCATCGGGCAGATGTTATCGGAATGTGTTTAAGGGAAATGTGATGGAAACACGCGGTGAAATGGATGCGGCTTGCTGCTACTGTTCTGCCGTCAAAGGAATTAGATTGGTCCTGAGAATTAGGTCAGGCTCTTGGCTGTTCGTTGATTGGTGTTATCGGGAACACATTCCTGATTGATAGCCAACCAACTCTGGTCGTTTGTAATTAACTCATTCGCCGACGCAAATATTGAAGCTTGTGCTACACGGAACATAAATTGACGCATAATTCTCCTCAACTTCCAGCGGTGCTGGCTTAATCCCATTCATAAAATTTAATTAAAACAAAAATTGTCCCATTGCGTAAAGCATCCCCCGAAATCCCTTGTGATTAAGAGACAAATCCTGCTGGAATATGCGAAGCTTTGCAGCATCTACAGCAACGACCTACAGTTTGCGGAACAATTTTACTGCAACAACGAAAAGTCACTACTGGCGGGCTTTGGTAAATATGCGTTGCAACACAATTTCATCGCAATCGTTTATTGGTAACAGGTATTTTAATTTTTACAATCCAGCTGCACCCGGACGATAATGTCGGGGATGGCGGAGTTGCTGAAGCCGTCATATTTCAACTCGAAATAAACACCGTGGACTGAAAGCAATTGATGTAGAGTTGTCGAGTAAATAATTTAACACTGTTAAAGACAGTTGTTCTGAAAGAAGGCGAGTTCCCTAACTTGTTCCTTAACACCACTCATAAGCTCATGAAAAGTGCCTTCTTCTTTCTTCTTTCTTCTCTACCATTTTATCACTTTTGGCCAATATTTCTTGAATTTTGCTTCACTATCCGTCCACTCTTTAGTACTTATACGACATTGTTCCTGTTGGACGACTGAAGCTCATCTTTAGAGTAAAGGCAGCAAACAAGATCAGACCAAAAGATTGTAGGCTTGTTCTGTTGTTTGATCAAGTGTGTATAAGGAGTGTATCGAATATAAGCTATCTACATACATTTGCGTTGTACGCATGTATTTGTGATGTTTTTTTATGCTCTGAACACTGCATGCTGTGCGTTTGACTGTCAGCTTTCTTTTGTTTACTTGTTTGTGCGGTTCAAATTCTGCGTTTTCAAAATGTCGCGTATTGAAAAGGAAGTGCAAATTAAGGTTCTGGACACATGGCTAAGTGAGAAGTGTATTACTTTGCAAAATTGGCGATGCGGTTTGGAATTCATCATGCGAGTGTTAAAACCATCATTTATAAGTTTGGAGAACACTATTCTTTGGCACCAGGAAGAGCCAGAAAACCCGGTTCTTCCAACCCGAAACTGGAGTAGAAAGTGGTATCTCTAATCATGAAGAACAAATCAATGTCAATACGTGATTTGGCCAAAAAAGCAGGAACGAGTATAGGAATGATCCAGCGTATCAAGAGGCGAAACCACCTGAAGACCTACAAGAAGCAGAAAATCTCGAAACAAAGTGCAGAACAGAAGAAGCGAGCAGCAACAAGGGCCCGGAAATTGTATTCGCGTCTTTTGCAGCGTCCGGATGCATGCGTTTTGATGGACGATGAGACCTATGTAAAGGAGGACTCAAAAACCCTTCCAGGTCCACAATACTTTACTGCCGTCGTTGGGAAGGATGTGAGCGATGCGGACAGGTCGATTCAAGTGGAGAAATTCGGTCGAAAGGTACTGGTATGGCAAGCAATATGTTCATGTGGTTTGAAGTCAACCATTTTTTTACACTAACAGAACTATAAATGCGGAAATCTATCGATCTGAGTGTCTCCAGAAGAGATTGTTGCCTTTATATAAGAAGCATAGTACACCTCCACTGTTTTGGCCGGATTTAGCGTCGGCTCACTATGCCAAAACCACTCTCAATTGGCTTGCGGAAAAGGGTATAGATTTCGTTGAGAAAAATATCAATCCACCAAATTGCCTTCAGCTTCGACCCATCGAACGTTACTGGGAAATCGTGAAGAGGGTCTTCAAAAAGATTGGTAAGGCAGCTGGGAACATGCAGGAGTTCAAAAAAATTTGGGCTCAAGCGTCCAAAAAATGCGATGCAACATTTGTCCGGAACTTGATGAAGAGCATTCGATCCAAAGTTCGAAAATTCGTGAAGGAATAACTTAAATTTCATCCGGTCTTCATAATGTTCAAGTTTAACCTCGTACAATAAAGGATCAATTTTTTATATGAATAAAGTATCGGTTTTCAAGATAATTTGAAAGAAAGTTTGTGGATAGCTTATTTTCGATACACTCCTTAGTACACAATCCTTCACGTAGATTTCACTTTTCATTGTGTCTGTTATGATGAACGGATTTTTTAAATACAAATTTCCTCGGTCCCGTCAGAGTCAGTTGAATAATCGAGTTATAATATAGGTTACTTCGTCCAAGAAAACACAGTCCAACTTTTTGATCAACAGTTTCTCGTACATCTTTTGGACCCCCGGTTTCACAGATTCAGCATGTTTGCCGAAGTTTGTGCTTGGTTTTGGCTATTTCAGCTTCCAAGGAGCCTACAGGTCCATTTCCTGCGTAACTTTGCATTAGTGGCCAAAGTAGAGGTTGTCCACGTTAAAATTGCAACACGCGATTTGCCAGAAAACTCTCTTTCAAGCAATCCACCGGTGGGACGCCCCTGGATTTTGATTGTGAGTGCACAAAATTTTCTCACGGACAATTTCTTGTTTCGACGATATGACTGGAACTACTGAATGTATAACTATGAAACTTGGCAGATGTAAATAATACACTATGGATAAGATCTACTCAAATCTCTAGGTTTTTTACTCATACGATTCAAAAGTTACAGAAGATTTTCTGTGTGCCATTTTTATCGAATACACCCTTTATGATAATAAATAATCATGTCTGTAGATTGTTGCCCTGCTGCAATCAATAGCGTTTCCATTATGAACCTAAAAGTTTAGACAATAGACACGAGAAAAAAAATTACCATTTGGAAATTATTTTACATAACTCGGAAATTCCGTGGATGATCTGAAATTGTACATCATATAAAGAATAGTATATCTAAAATTTCGTTGTTTTTTAGTTTTCTCATATATAATTATTTGGATCTAATGTGCTACAATGATGTTAAATAATTAAATTATGTTAAATAATAATTAATTAGTCAATTCATTATTTGATAATAAAAATAGGAGCAAGACAGCTAATTATAATAGCATGTTTATCTGAAACTTAGCTACTCATCCTATCATTAAAAGACTTCAGCCGTTTTAGTTACTAAAGATCTAGTAAGATTAGTATTT
Source organism: Aedes japonicus (assembly GCA_034211315.2). Lineage (NCBI taxonomy): Eukaryota > Metazoa > Arthropoda > Insecta > Diptera > Culicidae > Aedes > Aedes japonicus. The sequence goes on along the minus strand of JASCZW010002256.1, from coordinate 6,660 downwards.
GTGTCCACAATGATAGTAAGAGAATATAATATATAAATATAATATATGTACAAAATCGGACATCTACTGGTCGGTCACTGAAAACAAAAATTAAGCATGCATCAACATCTCAATAGTCCTGAGAAAGACGAAAAATACAGTACTTCACTAAAGTCTTCAAATATAAAATCTCAATTTAAAGACATTACGATTTTATGAAAAGCGGCAGACTATTCCACGAGATACTCCAAAAGTCCTCCTCATACAGAATGTGTAACTATTCAAATACAACGTTTTGAGTGATTAAAGGCTCAGCTTGATGACTTCTGAATCAAATGCAAAATCCAAACACAATATAACATAAGCAAAAAAAATGAAATCTCATACTATTTCTCACATGGTGACAATCACCGACGCCAGGGAGACGACTTCACCACCTGGACCCTAACTAACGACTCACGAGTAAGAGCCGGGACCAACGGCTTTACTTCCCTTCCGAAGGAAGACGTGACCCGAATTTTTCGCCTCAGAAAAACCACCGACGTCGATTGGGATTGAACCCAGACCCACTGAGGTGCAAAGTGGCAGTCACGCTTACCACTACACCACCGACGCCGGCAATCTCATACTATCCGCCGGCAATCTCATGAAACACGACGAGAAAGAGACGATGACAACTTCAAGCAAATCTGCCGGTTTACTCGACATTTTTGGAAGATGAAACCCGAGAAGGAGCACTAATATACAAAAGATCAAGTGCGCATTGATGGATCCACCGGTTTCGGTGTTTAAAATTACTCATTTGCCTTCCGGAAACTTTGGGAGCCTTGTTCCGTTTATGTTGCTGAGCTGTCAGCAAGCAATTACGCATATTGTGGATGATTTCCGACATGCTCATAGACCATTATTACATCATCTCGGATAGTCTTAGTTCTATAGAGGCTCTCCGGACGATGAAAATAGTGAAGAACACATATGAATTTCATTCAAAAATAAGGGAGCAGATGTGTGCGTTGGTAAAAAGATAATTCAAGATAACCTATGTATAGGTCCCCTCACATTGCTCAATTCCAGGCAACGAGAAGGCGGACTCTCTAGCAAAGGTGGGCGCACGAGAAGGCGAGATCTTTAAAAGAAGAATTTCACACGATGAATTTTTCCCATTAGTACGTCAAAGTTCTCTTCAAAGTTGGCAAAACGATTGGACAAGTAATTCTCTTGGGCGGTGGTGAAATTCCATTATTCCAAATGTTTTGTCGAGATCGTGGTTCAAATGTCTGGATGTCAGACGGGGTTTCGTTTGTGTGATGTCAAGACTTATGTCCTACCACTACTCGCTAGACGCACATCTCTACAGAATTAACATCGTCGATAGCAATTTATGTAGGTGAGGAACCGGTTATGATGACATCGTTCACGCAGTTTGGTATTACCCGGATAATGATGCCTTCAGAACACAACTATTGGATACCATAGTGGCCCGAGGTGGACAACTCTTCCGAGTGATAAAAGATGTTTTGGAAATGCGAGATCTTCCCTACATGCAAGTGATTTACGAGTTCCTTTGTTTGTCTGATTTGAGAGTGTAATGTCATCACCCTCCTCCCCTTCATTCTAGTAAATTCTCTGCCATTGCATGTCCCCGTTTCACTATCCTTTTGTTTTCGTGCTACTTGTACCAGCCCAGCAAACAATTGGTCAACCATCTGCGCCCAACTCCTGAGAGGGGCTCTAGGAACCGAGGATTTGCTCGCAGCCGCAATATTGATTATCGGCTCCGCAAAGTGTAACGCACACAGATAAAAAGAAACATTGAATTTTCTGCGTTTCTAATGCACATAAAGGGAATGCTAGATTTGGCATAAAATAATGAAATATTTCATGTAAATTTAAACCAGATCACGCCTGAATCAAGCCTGTTGTATGAAAAATTGCAAACATTGTTGTATGGCGCATCAGAGACTACAACCAATTGCGTTGTTTACGCCTCCTTTGACTTGGAATTAAACGAGGCGAAATTTTACGCGCTTGTTAAAATTAATTATTTTTGTCTGAGCTTTACAAATCATCGAACTTATTAAAAAAAACAAAAGGATCACCTTGACTTTTTGCCTGTTGTTGTTTGTTGTTTGTTTGTTAACGATATCTGGCATGCTCAACGTTTCTTTATGCCCAAGTTCCAAATTTTCAACAAGAAAAATCTTCCCGAATGGACCGGAATATAATCCACTCGACCAGAGTGTATTCGCTAATAAGGTTAAACGGTATTGGACAGATTTAAGACATTGTTGAATTATAATTGATTGATTGGCTTTATTAACGAGGCTTCCGTTTTGTTTTATACGTTTGATAAAAACAAAAACAAATCCGGGTTGGGATAACATTTCATTCATGGTTTTAAATAAACCGAAATTCAACTACGCACTTATATTTGAAAATTATACTTAACCGCTAATACTTCAAGTCTAGACGAATATGGGTTTAGAGTGAATTTTAAACTTTTTTTTTCTCGTTTGACTTGTTAAACTTCAACTTATTTTTCTTTTAAGACACCCCACGGGATTGTGGACAACATTATAACCGAACAGTTCATGCTTTTGTCATTTTTCAATCTGTTTTGACTGTCTTAGGATGTTCACGTAGTTCCTGCTTCGTAGTTCTTAGTCTCTACACTGGGGTGTTTGGATGATTAATGCCTTTGGGTACGAAGTTCACTTAATTTTCCTTATACCATTCCAGCACCTGTTTTGAGTGAGCACTTCGCATCCAGCACGCAAAAATTGTTTGCCAAACCATGAATGTCTTGGCATAATTCGAGATTTTCTGCTTCCGTTGGTGCTCTGTGACATAGAACTTTCCACTTACAGTGTAGAATTGATGACCTAGATTCTGCTGAAAGTCTGCCACCCTTGAAATTGCATATAAAGCGACCACGAGAATGGGACTGCGAAATCACGGGCATGCGTGATTTGGCAGTCACATTCTACTGGTTGTTGCGATATGGTGGCTTCTGAACTTTGAACTTAGTCCAGTCCTATTTTTCTCCTTTGCACAAAAGTATTTTATCAGTGTTAGGGAAACATTTTGCGAGAAACAGTCCTGGTCATCCCAGATCTACACTATACTACGCTACTTTTCAAGAAGTTGATAGACTTTCAGCTCATTGCCTAGATATATGCCGCAATTCTGACATAATTAATCAATTTATAGTAGTTCAATCCGTTTAATTTATAATTATCTCAACTTGTTGGACAACTTGTTTTTACTTTTAAGAGGAATTTTACAGATATCTGTAAAACTATCTGAGTTTGTGAAATAAGCTGAAAACTAAATCTTGGCTCAATAAAATTGATTTGATTTAGCCTTTACAAAAAAATAACGATTTGTAATGCGATTACCCTGCCACCTGGTGGTCGATCGATGTATACTAGTTGCCTATATACTGTGAAAATTTGACAGCTCCATCAATTTGGCGGCATCGATCTATGGTTTGTTCGTACCGCCTGCTCCATCCGTGCCTAGAAAAGTCGGCCATCGTGACCCACTTTATGTCGACCAGATACGATCGCGGAAACATCTACTAGATTCTGGCAATTCTAGAAAAGGAGAGTCCATCGAGCGGAAGCCTGGGGCCGCATTGCGCATTGCATGAAGCTTTCGGTTTGAGCATGACAAATCAAATGCTCAAATTGAACATTTTCTTTCGATTCGAAATGCGCAATGAGGCCCAGGGTTCCGACCGTCCGACCGTTTAAAGCGACCGGAGGTTTCTACTGAAGCTCAAACGGAAAACGGAAGGCAAGGTGGCAACTTCCTTCAGTATGTTGGGCCGGGAGGTCGGTGCGATCGGTCAAACCATCAAAAAGTATTTGACCAAAATGAATACATGCGGAAGCGTTATTTCCAGACAGCCGTGTTGGAGAACCAATTGGAAACCTTTAAACAACGGCAGAAGATTCTGGTCAAAGAAATCTTCCTGGTGAAGTAGAACTTGATGGTCGTTATGGACGATGAGACGTACCGCACGATGGATGGCAATGACTGGCAAGGCAAATGCTACTTCACCTGTCCGACAAAAAAAATTAGCAGCGATTTGAAGTACATAGCGCATTCGAAGTTCCCCTTATATTTAAATATATATTTGTATATCTCCTTAGAACCAACTGAATGGAAAATAATCTGAAAACGAAGATACACCGGAATTCAGCGTATCGTTTACCAAAACGCTGATAACCCAATCCTTTAATCCAAACACGCAGTGCTTGGAGGTGCAGAGGATTCTTCGGTTTCCAACTATACGAGTATCACGTCAACACTGTGTTGCCTTAATTTAGGATCACCAGTTCAACTCATGTTCAGGTCAAGTCCAAGTCAAGTCCAAGTCAAGTCCAAGTCAAGTCCAAGTCAAGTCCAAGTCAAGTCCAAGTCAAGTCCAAGTCAAGTCCAAGTCAAGTCCAAGTCAAGTCCAAGTCAAGTCCAAGTCAAGTCCAAGTCAGAGTCCAAGTCAAGTCCAAGTCAGAGTCCAAGTCAAGTCCAAGTCAGAGTCCAAGTCAAGTCCAAGTCAAGTCCAAGTCAAGTCCAAGTCAAGTCCAAGTCAAGTCTGTCAAGTCTAAGTCTAAGTCTAAGTCAGTCTAAGTCAGTGTCTAAGTCAGAGTCCAGAGTCAAGTCAGTCTAAGTCAAGTCTAAGTCAGAGTCTAAAGTCAGTTAGTCCAAGTCAAGTTCCAAGTCTAAGTTGTCCAAGTCAAGTCCAAGTCAGAGTCTAAGTCAAGTCTAAGTTAAGTCCAAGTCAAGTCTGCTAAGTCTAGTTAGTCCAGTAGTCAAGTTAGTCTCAAGTTCAAGTCCAAGTCAATGTCCAAGTCAGGAGTCCAAGTTAAGTCCAAGTTAAGTCTAAGTTAAGTCTAAGTCAAGTCTGTCTAAGTCTGTCAAGTCCAGTTAGTCTAAGTCTAGAGTCTAGTTAGTCCAAGTCAAGTCTGGTCAGTCCTAAGTTAAGTCCAAGTCAAGTCTAAGTTGTCAAGTCAAGTCCAAGTCAAGTCTGTTAAGTCTAAGTCCAAGTCAAGTCCAAGTCAAGTCCAAGTCAAGTCCAAGTCAGAGTCCAAGTCAAGTCCAAGTCAGAGTCCAAGTCAAGTCCAAGTCAAGTCCAAGTCAAGTCCATGTTAAGTCCAAGTCAAGTCCAAGACAAGTACAAGTCAATTCTAAGCGGGATTGAGATTGAAGACAAGGCTTTTTGATTTCTGGTAAAAGTCAATTTATGTCCAAGTCTTAAAGACTGTTTTGAAAAATAAATGATACGCACGAAAATTATCGTGAAAAACATGTTCAGTAGAATTTTCTTCGAACTTTCAGGAAATAAACGTCATGGTTAGGTTTATACCTGCCAGAATGCGCACTGTTCCTTTCTCACTGATGGTCAAGTCAACCACAGGAAAAACCTTTTTTCGGGAACTTTATATGTAAGATATACTTGACCAATGCTGTAAATAGTCATTTCGATCCAATGTTCTAAATTTGCCAACAACTCGTTTCAGAAGCTGATTTTCACAATAGCACGTAGGCAAAAAATGTGGTGCTTGATTAGTTTCATAAATTTTATTCACAATGTATTGTTCTAACCTAAGATGTGAGAGTGCAATATCTGAATATTCAAATGATATTCATCAATGAATATCATTTGAATATAACAGGAATATAACACTTTCTAAAATACCAGTTAGGGCAATGCACTGTTAGACAAAGTTGTAGAATTTGTCAAGATCTTCAATTTTATTCTACACCATATTCATGAATTCTGCTGTTGAACATAGTTATCGGTACATGTATCCAATTGCACGAAATGATATTTTACAGCACTGTACTTGACCTCGTTGTAAAACGGTTCTCAAACTCGTTGTTTTAATGTATTATTGTGTTCTATTGTATAAACCGGGAACTTGGTCAAACATCTTATTCGCTGCCGACATCAGTTGAATTCGGCACCTCGTTGACCAAAACGAATCCGCTGCAAATCCAACTTTTTATCCAATATCCCAGTGACTTCTCGTGGGAGTGCAGTGGACTCCGCGGCTTCCTTCAAAGTGACTATCACGTCAACACATAACTACCCGCTCTTCATTTGATCTGCATTTGGGTGAGGTCGGTGCCGGTATATCTTTAGTTTGGGATCACCAGCTTTTACTCATTGAGGATGTATGCTAGTCCAAAGGATCAGCTGTTGGTGATCTGTGTAAGAACAGCTGATCTGGCAATAACGGAGTAGCAAACTAGGCAGTCAATCATGCTCATGCTCATACTCATGTTCAAGATATACTTGACCTCGTTGCTCATCTCTTTGGTGAGGGACGTGGAATATCCGGTCCCTTGCCAGTCGTTGTCGTCCAGGGTCAGCTCTCCCAAGCAACACAGCTATGTCACTATTGGTTACTTACCTTACCAATCAGACCAAGGCCGGTGTGGCCTCTTCTGTACACAGAAGTTGTTTGCATTTTATTCGGTCCATGGCTGTACCTCGCCAGCCTCGCTGTCTTCGAGGGTCCGGAGGTCGCCTTCTACTTGATCGATCCTCCTTGCTCGTTGCGTGCCTCTTCTTCTTGTACCCTTCGGTTCGTTTTAGACTTTTTTAACAGGGCTGTCGTCCGTAATTCTTATGACATGCCCAGCCCATCGTAGTCGACCGATTTAAGCAAT
>JASCZW010002255.1:502500-538296 GCA_034211315.2 Aedes japonicus | reverse complement strand
ATGAGGGCACTCTAGATGCCAAGTGATATAAAGAATTTAAATAGGAAATTGAAGAATTTCGACTTATTTTTCTTAATTATATGTTTATATATTTTATATTTTTCATGAATTTCAAGAGGCAGGTTGGAACGGGATGGATGGTAAATTTGATGAAAAATATTGAACTCGATTGCAAATTTTACATTTTATTCGTTAACAAATCGAGAAATGGGGATTGTTTTTACTATCGTACAGAAATTTTCTCAATTATTTGGAAAAAATATAATTTAAAAAACAAAATTCCTATTTAAAATTTTACAGTGAAGAAATATTGTTTGGAAAAGCCGAAAAAACCCTTTTTTGAGTCATGAAAAATAAAAAATAAAAAAATTTCTTGTGTATTAATTCATAAGCTTACATTGGTGGTATTTTGGCGATTTTTTTTTTGTTTTTGAGTAATGCTCAAAACACTAAGGGCTTTTCGCTCTTTTTCATACAAAAATAATAAAAAATCCGAAAAGAGTCGGATTTCATGAATTTCCATTATTATGGCATAATGAGCATACGGGGTGAAACAAGCACTACTAGTTTCATCAAAACCATACGGTTTTTAATGAAATTTTAAATTTCACTAGTTGAATTGGTACTTTTTTTCTACTATTGATATTTAAAATTTATTTAAAATTTCATTCCGTTGCTGAGATCACACAATTTTTTTTTCTTTGGCCTGGCTTTGTGTCACGGATCTACTCAAAACAAAGATGATGAACCAGCCCAGCTAAAAACAAAATCTAATCCAAACAGATGCTGGATTAGTATTTGGAAAATAAGAATGACTTCGTACTCAAGAACCGTAAATCTCCAAACACCCCAGAGTTGAGATCAATCGAGAAGCAATTATGAAACAGGAATCACACAAACCTCCCAAGACAGTCCAAACTGATTAAGAATTGAAGAAATGGGTCAATGTACAAAAACTGGTCGGCTCTAACGTTGTACAAAATCTCACCGAGGGTGTTAAGAGTTGCATAAATTAGCAAAAAATAGCAAAGATGTTTTATTTGATACTGCGATTGTTAAAAGATGGATTTTTGCAAATCGCTTTGTGTTGAAATTTTAACGTGAATAACCTTTATTGAGATTGACGACATTGAGTACACCATTAAGATCATTGTTCGTCCGGATTATGATTTATATGTGCTTGAAGTTCATCACGATACAAGTCCTCTCTTAGCTCAGTCGCTAATGGAGCTGTTACAAAGCAACGCACTTGCCAAACAATTCATACTAATTCAAAAAAGTGAAGGAATTGAGAACTCTCGATTATCAACTGTATTCATTGTGATACGCAATTAGCTTCAAATGGCAAGAAAAAAGAAGTAAGGTGTGTATCGAATATAAGCTATCCACATACATTTGCGTTGTACGTATGTATTTGTGATGGTTTTTTATGCTCTGAACACTGCATGCTGTGCGTTTGACTGTCAGCTTTCTTTTGTTTACTTGTTTGTGCGGTTCAAATTCTGTGTTTTCAAAATGTCGCGTATTGAAGAGGAAGTGAAAATTAAGGTTCTGGACACATGGCTAAGGGAGAAGGGTATTACTATGCGAAAATTGGCGAAGCGGTTTGGAATTCATCATGCGAGTGTTAAAACCATCATTAATAAGTTTGGGGAACACTATTCTTTTGATGAGCTACCAGGAAGAGGCAGAAAACCCGGTTCTTCCAACCCGAAACTGGAGCAGAAAGTGGTATCTCTAATCATGAAGAACAAATCAATGTCAATACGTGATTTGGCCAAAAAAGCAGGAACGAGTGTCGGAATGATCCAGCGTATCAAGAGGCGAAACCACCTGAAGACCTACAAGAAGCAGAAAATCTCGAAACAAAGTGCAGAACAGAAGAAGCGAGCAGCAACAAGGGCCCGGAAATTGTATTCGCGTCTTTTGCAGCGTCCGGATGCATGCGTTTTGATGGACGATGAGACCTATGTAAAGGAGGACTCAAAAACCCTTCCAGGTCCACAATACTTTACTGCCGTCGTTGGGGAGGATGTGAGCGATGCGGACAGGTCGATTCAAGTGGAGAAATTCGGTCGAAAGGTACTGGTATGGCAAGCAATATGTTCCTGTGGTTTGAAGTCAACCATTTTTTACACTACCGGAACTATAAATGCGGAAATCTATCGATCTGAGTGTCTCCAGAAGAGATTGTTGCCTTTATATAAGAAGCATAGTACACCTCCACTGTTTTGGCCGGATTTAGCGTCGGCTCACTATGCCAAACCACTTCACTTGCGGAAAAGGGTATAGATTTCGTTGAGAAAAATATCAATCCACCAAATTGCCCTCAGCTTCGACCAATCGAACGTTACTGGGCAATCGTGAAGAGGGTCTTCAAGAAGACTGGTAAGGCAGCTGGGAACATGCAGGAGTTCAAAAAAATTTGGGCTCAAGCGTCCAAAAAATGCGATGCAACACTTGTCCGGAACTTAATGAAGAGCATTTGATCCAAAGTTCGAAAATTCGTGAAGGAATAACTTAAATTTCATCCGGTCTTCATTATGTTCAAGTTTAACCTCGTACAATAAAGGATCAATTTTTTGTATGAATAAAATATCGATTTTCAACATAATTTGAAAGAAAGTTTGTGGATAGCTTTTTTTCGATACACTCCTTAGTCCATCATGAACTTTATATCAGTCTTAGGATTACTCTGGACACGCGCAAGAGTGTGATGTATCTCTTAAAACACGATTTTCACCCCAAAGGCATTCTCACTATTTCAGAAACTGTGATGAAATTCAGTTTATTGAAATTACTTCAAGTGAAAGGTATCTACTGATTGGGCACTTTCCCAAAATGAACATTGTCATAAACTTCCAATATGATGGCGCCTATATATCTTTCTTATGCAGTTCCAAAATATCATCGGTCTACCTTATGGTACCTGGATCTCATTATCAAAAAAAAGTAAAAACGACCAGAAACGACGTATGGCACACGGAGGTCGTTAATCATCAACAATCACCCGTGATCTTTTGTACGATGCACATACGCCTCTTAAACTCGTCTCTTTCATCCCTATGTATGGCACACAGTAGCAGCAATCCGTCTGTCTTTCAAATCACACAAGTCCAAGTGAACAGTGATTATGCAAACTCTCGCCTCGGTGTAGTTACCTATAATGCCAAGACCAATCCAAGATATGCGCGTACTACTTGGCTGGCTCGGCGAAACGCGCCCCACGAGAGATGATTTCAAACCTGTTCGAGCAGTGAGGGCTGAGCTGGACAGCACTTACTCGAGGCAGGCCCCTACTAGCGAGCAAACAGTAGAGTCAAACGCGTGGGGCTGAAAAGAAACACTCTTACAAACTTTCGTTTTCGTTTCCAATTACGTCGTCCTGTTTACTCCTTTGAAGACATCCAATAGTAAAAATCACCTAACTCGGAACTGGACACGAGCGACGGCATAAGCGTGAAACTCAAGGTACCAGTTGCCCATGCCATAGGAGGTCACAACAACTGGCCGCTCGGCTAAAACCTGAATTTCCTTCAACGACTGTTGATCGCGTATGGGTTGCGTATTCGCTCGGTGGTACCTTTAATTTTATTACGGCACATGTCTTCCTGTGCTTGGAGGCCTTGGATAGTCTATTGCGAACGATTGCCACACGGAATACTATTCAAACTTTGTTTGATTCAATCCTGTCAAATGATAATTTGAAATACATTCAAAAACCATCAAGTTGAGAGCAGACAAATGGTTCGCGTAAAATCATCGACAAAGACGCAGAAGAGAAAAAGCCTTCCCATGTTGGCCCTAGTCATTGTCAATATGAAAACGGCGACGGTGATCTCGGCACGACATGAGCTTCAACTCTCTCTCTATGTATAGGTGTTCCATGTGATAAGGTTTTTGTTTTCGCGAGAGCTTGCCTCTTTCGGATCCCAGATTAAATCCCCTGTCATCGTCATACAGGGGATTGGCTGTGACTTCAAGGTTGAAGGCCTTGAGCCAAATCTACAAGCCGTCGTCTAATATTGCATGGCGTTGGTGGCGGCGTATGTGGAGGAGAAGATTCGCGAATGTTTCTGGAACGATGCGATTGGTGAGGAAACCTGTTGTGTTGTTTTGTTGACTTTGTGCGTTGATTGTCGAAGCTCGTTTCATTTGACGGTCAGCAATAAAGCGACATGAATGTATTCCTTTTTTTATTAATTTATGTTCAATTTGAAGGTTAGGCAAATTTACACGAGAAACTACGATATGTCATGTGTCTATCAGTTTGAATCAGAGCTGATATAAATTGCGTTTTTATTTTGGTGATCTTAATTCAATGTTAGTTCTCCGGCAGTTCATAGGATTCTTACTTACAACACATTTGGCTGACCAAATTGTATTTCTGCGGTTTTTGTCATTGGCAGACGCCACGATTTGATTTTTGTTTAGAAAATCAATGATTTTTAAATGTACTTTCAGTAAAGGAGATAGCTTGTAATACATCCTAAACCACCGGTTGATTTTAAGATAATAACTGTATGTTACGGATCCCATGGAAGTGCCAGGGGAATTTCAAACCAACAAATCAAAGAAACAAATTTGACAAAAAAAGAACCTATAAAAAATTTGGGCTAAATCGGACATGCTCAGGCCTGGTGCAGTTTAAACTATTTGATTTTAAAAAATGAAGCAAGTACATGAAATTTTGGAAATCGAAAATTTAGTTTTGTGCCAAATAGCTGCAAAATGCATGAAACGCGAAATCTGGTGTTATATAGATTTTTTTTTACAAAATCGACTTTCTGGTACTTATAATCTTTTTATAAGTTGGACCCGTGATATGAAACAATTGGTATGAAAATTAAATAAACCTTGTTTCTGGCGCTACAAATGTTGCTCCATTTGAGAATATTTGTGGACGAAGTCAGGAAGTAGCGAGAACGAAAGTTGAAGAAAAGTCATACGAATTTCAAACGGAGCTTTTCGTCGGTACAAGTCAGACATTCAAATTGAACAATTTTCTTAAAAACTTCAAAAATATCTATTTGTCTAATTTATTTTAGCTCCCGCAAAAAAGGGGAAAGCTCGGGAAAAATGCGGAAAAATGAGTGAAGTTTTTCAATTAAAATTTTGTGGCCAACTTGTACATAAGGTCTGTATCCGCAATAATCCGGACACCTCAAAACATGAATTAAACATTAATTTAGCATTATATTTCCGTCGTAGTTGTCTATTTCAAATTCATGGGATGTGTTTTAACAATTCGTGAAGACAAAACATAATTATTCGGTATTTGCATAAAATTTTCGAACTTTGCGCTTAACTCCGTCTATTAGGGTTTGTACAGACTCTTCAGAAATCGTAGAAGCCGGCTTTGCCCAAATTTGCTGGAAGTGTTTGATGTCTTTGATTCCTTGCTTCTTTCCAGAAAGCTTCCGCTGCATCAGAGCCTAATATATCTCGATTGGTCGTAGCTCTGGGCAATTTGGCGGGTTTGAGGTTTTTGGTACAACGTTCTCTTGATTTGCTTGGTACCACTCCATCACAGTTTTAGCATAGTGGCATGATGCCAAATCGGGCCAGAACAAAGGTTTTCCTTTGTGACTTTTGATGAAGGGTAGCAATCGCTTCTGCAGACACTTTTTCTGATAGATCTCCTTGTTGATTGTGCCTGTAGTTACGAAAGATTTACTCTTTTTGCCACACGTGCAAATTACTTGCCACACAAGGTATTTTTTGGGATGCCTTCTTTGTTCTGAAATGCTCAGCTGTAGCATTTCTGGCCATATCAGAATAAAAAGCCAGCCCTGGAAGCTGCTCGAAATCCTCCAGGACATAAGTTCCTCGTCTATAACAACGCATGAAAACTTCGTCAAATATTCGCAGTACAAACGTCGAGCCCGTGATTTTGCTGCCAAGTTCTGTTTGTCGTTGCGATTTGGAACTGTTTTTACTTTATACAACTTAAATCCAAAACGTTGTTTTGATTTTTGGACAAAACCAGGCGACATCCTTATTTTACGAGCCACCGTTCGAATGAAGAGATTTGGGTTTTTCGTTAATATCCTTGTCACCTTTCGGTCCATGACAGGATCAGCGCGTCCAATGTTTTTGTCACTTCTCGGTTTCCTCTCCATCGTCAAACGTTCCGAAAATGATTTGAGCACATCGTGAACAGTGGATTTAGGAAAATCCAAAGTCTTTGCAAGGTCCCGTATTGACAAGTCAGGATTTGCCGTACGCACGTACAAAATTCGGTCGCGCACTTGTTTTTCTTTCGTCGCCATCTTGAATACTAAACATGAAATGTAATCATCAATCATAGTCTTTTTCATCATAGACTCTCAGCTATACCACAGTGAAATTTTTCATTCCTACGTGCAATATTTCAAGAGTTACAATCAATTGAAGGTGTCCGGATTAATGTGGATACAGACTTAATTATTGTGAACCACTCGTGGCTTCTGATATGTCGAAATAAAATATTTACTTTTCATTCGTTCGTTAAACAGAAAAACTAGGGAAATTTCAACGAACACTTCACTTGGTCACTATTCGAAAATAAAGATTGTTCCAGAAAGTACAAGCACACCTTATTTTAACGGTCACTTTGAATATAATGAAATATTTCAACATGTTTTGGCTGCGTCATTTTGTTTGCACATTTCTAAATGACATAGCATCAAAAAAGTGCTCAGTTTTGTGTTACCTATCAAAATGCGCGGTCTTACTCCGGAATAACGAAAAAGTATCGTGCACAAATGTACACTGTGAGCGGACTCTCCTTGAGAAAATTGGCCATGGAAGAGGGTGTAAGCGTCGGAGCGGCACGATCTGCGATTCGAAAATATAGAGAACAGTGTACGTTTGAAGATGCGCCGAAGAGTGGTCGGAAATCCGGTCCTGTTAGTCCGGATATCGATAAAAAGATCAAAAACCACCGACTTCCGTACGGGATGTTGCGAATAAACTAGGGACCTCGTCGGGTAACGTCATGCGTGCCAAAGAAAGACTTGGGCTAAAAGCATACCGGGAGCAGAAAAAAACCTAAAAGGAACCCAAAACAGGCCGCGTCCGTGAAACCTCGAGCCCGCGAACTCTACGATTCATTATTTTGTAGAAATTCTGGGTGTATTATAATGGACGATGAAACGTATGTGAAACTAGATTACAAAACGCTTCCCGGACCACAATTCTATACTGTAAGCGAAGACAAAAACATCCCCGAAACGGAGAAGGCAATTTTTACCGAAAAATTGGGTAAAAGGTTATGGTTTGGCAGGCAATATGCGAGTGTGGTAAAACATCTAGTCCGTACATCACAACGGAGACGATGAACACTCAGAAATACGTTAAGGAATGTCTCCAGAAGCGATTATTGCCGATGATCAGGCAGCACGAAGGTCAAGTAGTGTTTTGCAATGATTTGGCGTCTTGTCATTACGCAAAGGACACTTTAGAATGGTACAAAAGTCAAAATGTATGTTTCGTGCCGAAAGACATGAATCCGCCAAACTGCCCGTAGGCACGGTCAACCGAGACTTTTTGGACTTTAACCAAAGCAAAGCTTCGAAAATTCATAAAACCAGCGGACGACATCCAAAAATTAAAAAAGTTTGCCAAAAGTGGTCAAAATGGTGGGAAGTACCACTGTGCAGAAGCTTATGGGTCATGTTCAAGGAAAAGTTAGAGTCTTGGCTATGAATAATATTTTGGTTAAACGAGAGTAAAATATCATATAAAACACAAATACAAATATGATTTGCCAAATAAAATTATTCAAACTAAAAAAACATGCTTTTATTTTTATTTTGGAAGTGTGCTTATACTTTCTGGAACAGTCTATAACAAATTTAAATACTCGATTAAACTTTTACTCTAAACGCCAGCAAGTTCATTGAACTTTCACTAAAAAAGCTTATCTTTTGACAGATAGTTCTGTTTCGTCTGCGACTTACAGACTTCTTCAGCGCCGAGTGCTAGTGATAAGCCTTGAGTCATTTAATATCTGGACGTACTATCTATTTTACTGCAGCGCTCCTAGTGGTCGAAGCTAGAATGTATTGACATCAGTCTTTTGAAATGCTTCCTCTTTCAGTGCAGAAAATCACGATTCTTTATGTTTCAAAGATCAAGCAAAACTGATGGAAACCGCAAACCGAAAATAATTTTGGTCACCCACTTCTAAAATCCCACAGGGTCAGGTTCAGAAATCGTTAAGTCGTTGAAATTGGCTTAATCGACCGTGTGACGCTGCGTTTTCAAAAATTTCCGCGAGCGGCATATTATCAACCCGGCAGGATCATAGCAGTGGGAGTGGAACTATGGAGGTGTTGTCGGATTATGATATGAACTACCATAGATACATTTCTTGCCTCCAAAAAACCTCCACATTCCGCATTTGGACATTTACTTGATTTGTTCCAGAGTTATACGAAAAAAATGTATTGAAGCCCTCTTTCCAGAGGGCGGAGGGGCTTAAAACTAACATAAAAACATTTCTTGCCTTCAAAAACCTCTACCTGCTAAATTTGGTTCCATTTGCTTCTCGAGTTATGCAGAAATTTGTGTTTCAGTTGTATGGCTTTCTGAGGGCGGAGGGGTTTCACACCACCATAGAAATATTTCTCTCCTGTGAAAATTTGATTCCATTTGGTTCATAATTCTTGAGTTATGCAGAAGTTTGTGTTTAATTTGGTTGGGAGCCCCCCTTTTCAGACCACCATAGAAACATTTCTTGCCTTCAAAAATCTACACATGCTAAATTTGATTCCATTTGCTAGGTTGTTTCTCACGTTATGCTGCAATTTGTATTTCATTTGTATAGTACCCCTCCTTTCAGAGAGGGGAGGGGCTTTGAATGACCATAGAAACATTTCTTGCCGTCAAAAACATGCACCTGCCAAATTTGGTTCCGATTACTTGTTTAGTTCTCGAGTAATGCTCCCATTTTCAGAGGAGGGAGGGGTATCAAACCATCATATGAACCTTCTCCGGCCCCAAAAACCCAGACAGACAGACAGACAGACAGACAGACAGACAGACAGACAGACAGACAGACAGGCAAGCAGGCAGACAGACAGATAGACAGACAGACAGACAGACAGATAGACAGACAGACAGACAGACAGGCGGACAGACAGACAGACAGACAAGTGGACGGACGGACAGAAATTCATTTTTATGTGTTTAGATTAGTTTTCGAGATAGATCCCTTTTTATGCGTACAGATATAAAGTGACTCAAGCGTTATTTAAAAAAGCATCTCAATTTGTATTTAAGAATCAATTGTTAGTTTACATCATCCTTGATTTACACTTCCATCCGTTCTACTAAGACACTCATAACAATATTTTTAAATGTGTTTCTTCACAGTGAACTCGTTGAACAGATTGAACTTATTCTGGCAACACCGGTAAAGAGAATAATGAACTGGTTCTCACTGGTTTATAAATTATCATGGCATTATGAGATCCCGTCAATAGAGACAATGATCACAACGACAATACGCAGTTAGGGGAACCTAAAAGATTGTTATATTGATTAAAGTTAAATTTTCGTTAAAAGTAGTGAAGTTAGTTTCAAGTTAAGAAATTACGTGAGTGAAAAATACGTTTACACCTTATATTTACAACATGCAGTTAAAAATTAAGGAGTAAACTAAATCTATTTCATCATCTAGTGTCTATGGAAAACTTTGGCTTAAATCTATCCTAAATCGAATTAAATTATAGTTATCCTATTTATCTACACTTATTTGGCATAGTTCTGATCTTAAAATAGAAGGTAAACTATTGTGAGTATGACTAAAATTAAAAAATCAGTAAATGAAACTAAATAAATAACTTGAACTAAGCCTAGGAACGAAACACACAAAATCCATTGTCCGTAGCACGAGGGTTACAGAATTAAACTACTTTTTGTAAGTAAATGTTACATCTAAAAAACATACAAGTTACTAAATAAAAAAATTAGTTTTAGCTGCTAGAAAAGCTGCTGGGAAAAATACAGTGTATCTGGTCCCGGTCCGAACAGAACTTTTGACCAAGAGCCTCTGATTCTGTAACCATGGATGAAACTTCTGTGTGGTCCTATTTTCTCCGTTTGTAGACAGCCTGGCAGTCCCGTAGATACTTTCAAATCCTTCATAATCCATCATCCACACGCGTGATTATACAAACGGTACAAATATGATCGACACAATTTTCAAAACAAATGTGTTAACTGCTGATGTTGATAATAAAGCTTATGTACTTTATCGGCCACAAAGTTCAACCCGGCCTTATCATCGCTAAATAGGCACGATTTGTCAGCCAGCTAATCAGATTCATCAAAATATTAATCAGCTTTTCACTAATCAACGCCGTCATAGTGATTGATCCCAGTAACTGAACAATTTTTTTCTCTCTCTTTTTTCTAGACATGGCACAAAACATGTTTCCGATGTCACGAGTGCGGTATGACACTGAACATGAAAACATACAAAGGTTTCAACAAACTCCCGTACTGCGAAGCGTAAGTAGATCTCCATTCATTTTTTTATCATTGTGTCCACGTGAATAAAACCGTGCGTGACCATGTTTGGTTCGGATTCGTCTTGCGGGCCTTGTGATTGATTAAATTCGGATTTAAATACTAAAGCTAGGGCAACAACGATTCCGAAGATGATGATCAATTGAACGATGGCGGTGGAAAAGTTGCAAGGCCAGTGACGAATCAGATTAGACTGACGACTAGTGAATTCGTTCATACATTTACGATATAGGTTGCGCGGCAAGGTTAATTACCGGTGATCAATGCGGAACAGTCAAGCCATTGTAGATACATGTGGTCGATATGCGGCAGCAAGGCAACAGCACAATAGTGGTCAGCTGTATTTGCTGATACCATTTCGACTTTGATCGGTCGGAATTTCGCTGATCTATTCGAAACCGCATTTGTGTTTTGCTCGTACATTTGCATATAATGGGAGGAATTTCGGCTATGTGTGTGTGTGTGTGTCTTTGATGTCGGACTCCGTGTAGGAAGACATTGATCGTGGTGACTCATAATTCCGCATCTGGATCGTTATTCGAATCAGTTCTACGATATGGCCCGCAGATGGGTGCTGCCAAAATCGGAATCGTTCCGCATTCCGGGTAACAATATTATTATTATTAGCTCTTTAGATCTCTATCCTGCTGGTTCAGCTGATCATTTCTACCTCGGAACATAAGTTGAGGTAGAGTTAAAGTTTTTATTTGTGGAAAATGCGATGATTACCATTCTTCCAAATTTACCATGATTAATACTTTGTTAGCTACAATTTCTGAAGCGCCCATTGTTCTACCGGTTCAGATACGTTGGTTTTTTTTTAGATGAAAAATGTAAATAATTTGTTTATTTTTTCAACATACGATAGCTATTTTCAAGCTTATCTATCGATTTGAAATAAAAATATAAATAACATTGCATGGGATCTCCCCGAATTGATACAGTGATAACATTAATGTTCATCAGTATAAAAATATATTGAAACGATTGTTAGCAATCATTGTTCTATTCAAACTAGGTGTAACACACACTCACACATACCTGCAGCCGGCCTACTGAAACTGCAGTGACGAAGCATTATTCATGGTCATGACAAATTTGATCGGCAGCCGCTATGCAGTGAACGACTGCAAAGCAGCCGTAGACTAGACCATGTATAAGTGACTAATTTTGATTGCAACTGGAGTAACACTGGAAATGCACAATCTGTGTGCTAATGCAGGCTCCAAAAAGACGCTGATCTCAGCAATGTTTCAATCACCATCATCATGCGTTGAGAAGTTGAACTAATCCACAATGCAGCGATCGGACTCGCATATATGAATGGAGACTTCTATAAATGGTTGCAGATTTGTGGTGCATCTGACGTCAGTCCGCGCCGACGGTTCTCGTCATCGTTGCCCATGCTTGCAGACCTTCACTTGGGCACAGTTTATGTGGAGCATTTTTCATTCATGGTGGTGCCATAGAGCGCATCTGCATAAACCCCCGCCCCGCCAGCCATCAATCATAAGTCATGCGAGGCGTTTTGCTGGATGCTTGTTTTTTAGCTGCACTGTGATGCATCCTCATTGGCTCCCATGTGGGATGGTTGGAGGCCGAAGCGAGTGTAGGCTTTATGCATTGATGCAGAGTAGTAACTACACAAATATACTTTGGTAAATGTGTGTACCGGTTTGCATGGTAAATGTGTATTATTATTTAATTTATTTCAATTCACTGGAAAAACGTCGCAACGTGGTGACTCTGCTTTTCTGCTCAACCTTGATCGCTGGTTGTGGGTAATAGATTTTGCCTTTTTTTCATGGGGTAAGTCAGTCAGTTAAGGCACATTTACGAATAGACAGCGGTTTCAGAGGATAGATTTGAAAAATAGTGATTTTTTTTCTAACGTCAAAAATCCAGCTTCTACAGCCAGTTCTTGAAAGCATTCTGGAAACATTTAGAATTTGAGTAGGTTCCAAGCCATGAATGCGTTACATACAGGGTGCGGCAGAAAATAATGCGAACATTTGTTCTATTTCTTTCAAATCCCATTTTCAATTAATTCAAGCAATAATATCAACATTTTCGAGTGCAATTATCTTAATGTCCTCCATTTTTTTTAATAACATCCTCGAGCACCATGACACCAGCCGGATGTTTGGTTTGAAATTTGAATTTCACTTTTTCCGGAACGTTCTCCATTTTCATGTTGGCCACAGCATCGATGCTGAAAAGTTTTTCGTCGGAGAACAGGATTATCATTGTTTCCTTCTTCAACAAGGAAAGCAATCTCTTGGAACGAGTCACTCGTAGTTCCTTGACCCGATACGTAATCCAGTGGCGTTTCACTCTGGCTCTGGAAGATGCATGCTGGTCTTCTTTGATGATTCTCCGCATGGATTTTTCCGAAATTCCTTTGCAAGTTTTCTTATGGAACGCACCGGGTTGCAAGCAATTTTTGCACGGACCGATTTGATCACGTTCGGCTTAACCTGTTGCCAAATGGCACCCTACCACCTTGGCAATCTCTTTCGGCTTCTTCTGGGCGAGCAACAAACTGGTGAGCACTTCTTTCGCGAACAGTTTGACGAATTTGCAACAAAACAAATAGATTGTTTGGATGCAGCACTTGGAAGTAAACATAAAAAAATACACTTTCGACAGATATTAGTCACTAGCTACACGAATTAACCCAATACTCAAGTTTGAACATTTTCGCATTATTTTATGCCGCATCCTGTATTTCAAAAGTGCTTGGCCGACTGTGCTGTATTGAACGAGCAAGCTGATTCATGAAACATCGAAGATTGAAGTACGACGTTTAAGAACTCAGTAAACTGAAGGAACGTGGCCATCTCGTACTGTACGTTCCGGTTTTGGCGATTAAGGAATGGTCGTTAGGAGCATCTATTCTAGAAAGGTTAATTATGCTTCTCTTTGTCATCTGACAGTGGGGACAAGAGCACAAACTCCTGTCCAAGCGTTTAATACTCGTGTTTAGAGCGCCTTTAACGGTGTATAACTGAAAAATGAGAATTTTCTTTAAGCGCCATAACAAAAAGACTTGTTTATACAAAGGAAAACTGATTAGGTTTTTATTTTAAAGATACGTCTCTTTACTTTTTTTTTTAAATGAACATTTGAACACGCACAGAAAAAAAAGCGTTCCGGAAAATGAAAATGGACCGTGAACTAGTTTACGTTTTCAGGATTTTTCCCTTTAAACGTTATTTAGTTCATGATTACGTGATTCAGTTCACTGATCGGCACGGTTTTGTTTCCGTGCGGTCCGTCATTAGTTGTTCGATGAAGCTTTGTCCTGACGTTTGAACAGGACCGTTGCACAACTTTTTTATCGATTTGGAAAATGCATCTTTTGATTCTATTAATCAGTTGCTTACAGCCTCTTTGGCTCTCCATTTGTTTTTGTACACCAGCGAATTCAGATATTCAAAAAAAAAATCCTTCAATCGGGCAGCATTTGGGCAAATTGGTTGGATTGCGATTTTTTGGTACATACGGGATGTTTTGGTTTTCCAAGAAGTCTTGTGTTTTTCAAAACACGTAATTTCCACGTGTTTTTCAAAACACGTAATTTCCATCTGCATGAAACGTTTGAAGAAATGGAATCAATAGTTTCTTCAAACAATGATTTTGGTACACTTCTTGAATAATAGCCAAACCACTGGGCTTGAACCATGTTTTGGAAATTCCTCTCTCAGATATGGCAATACAAAGCATCACCTTGTGCTCAAGCTATGCTTAAACTTATATTCCACGTTCGGAGACGAAGAAGAAATGTTATCAGAAGGGAAGAAGCTTTCATTATCCAAAACGAAACATTTTTAGGCGAAATTTAGGGTCATCCAGCGGCATTGGAATTTTACGATTGATATCTGTTGCCCGAACTTCAAAACTGCAAATAATTATAGATTCACTCGCGACAAAGCGGACAAACACTCAAACATAATCATTTATGTCCGGATGTTACAATACTACCACTAATATACCAAACTTAGCTGATGCAACTCTTCTTCTGGGTGCGGGGGCGAAGCACAAAAAACCAAAAAATGTGGAAATACTACCGACACTCACACATTTCGGGAGGGAATCGATTATATTCACTACGTCTTTCCCAAAACACGCGTATATTTAATGATTTCACTGTTAGTTATAGTTAAATTACGAATTATTTTTTGATTTTTGTTCGCGAAAACGACGCAGCAAAAACAAAACACGTCAGTTTAGAAGCACGGCTTGCTGCGATCCAATCTCAAAAGTTTTTTTTTCGGAAACGACTCATCTGATCAAAATGTTGTCTAAGAAAAAGTTATAGGTAATGAATTCTTCAAGAAAAAATACACTGAAACTAAAAAAACGCAAATTCATTCTTAAAAAACATAACACTTTAATTTTCTCAAAAGACCCCCCCCCCCTCCTTCGGCCCTCTACATTTTTGTTTTTAAAAAAGCTGAAGTTATGTCCTTAAAGCTGGTGAACAGCTTAAGATGGTCACTTCTTTAACTTTTTTTTTTGTTTTTCAAGATATATGATATTTTTTTGAGGATATTGAAAATGATTTTTTTTTATTAAAATATTCCAAAACTAGATTTTATGCATAATTTGTAATTTAAAAGCATATCAAACTTTTTTCGTTAGCCTAGCCGTTCTCAAGTTATTACGAATTTTGATAACCGATATTTATGTTTTTGCAATTTTTTTTTGCCCTTTTTGATTGAATGCATTTTTCATAATAGATTATTGAAAAACAGGCAATTTTTTCTCAGACACGGTGGCAGTCAAAGTTACCCTTTAGGCTTTGTGCACAAATTACGTAACGCATGAAGGGGAGGGAGGGTGGTTGAGCAACCGTTACTTATTGTGACATATGGGGGAGGGGGGGTTTTAAAATCGTTACGTAACAAAATACCCAATTTGAAATAAAAAATCAAAAGTGAATAACTAATTTCCATTATTAAAATTTCCTATGTGCCAAGCAAAGTAGCAAGTAGCAAGAAGAAAAGGGTAAATTAATGTTAGTTAAGAACTATGTTTTAAAATTCTATGAAAACCCCACGTTCAAAACGTCAAATGAAAGGTTTCAATCCATATTTTGAAGACAAATTATCGAAACTGAGCAAAAATTTTGTTTTAGTATTATTAATCACGTTTGTCATAACTGAAACACTGCACCAATTATCGCCATAGTTTTAAATGTTGGTTCATTTGATGGCCAATCGCATGTGTTTCTTACAAGAGTGGCCATAAAAGTAACACATGTATGGCCAAGGGGTGCAAGAAATCTGAAATTTTAAGAAAAATTGATTAAGCCTATCTATTGATTTCCGACCAAATTCTAAAGATTCGATAAATAGTGACTCACAATTCAAATGTGATCTAATAAACGAAAGGTATCTTATGACTATTTGAATCAAAAATTGGTGCTATTTTCCATAAAACGTACATCTACATGCTGAGAAATATATTGTTCTGTATATATTCAACATGGATTACCTATAATTTTCATTTATTCAAACAATACCGATTTTATTTTTGAACCAACAACAATTTTTTTTGGTTCTTAAAACGCTGCAAAGGAGGCTTTTATTGAAAACAAAAAGCATTTATTGTTGAATCAAAAAATAAAATTTTTGGAAACAATGCACCTTTGCATTGATTCGAGCAAAGCTCCACAAATATTGTTTTTTATATTAGAACCATTGAAATAATAAGAAATTAAGTTAAATTTTTAGTTGATTGTTTACTCTACAAAATTGTTTTGTTGAATCAATAATGATTTCTTGTTTCAAATATATGATTGCATTAAACTAAACAAAGTGTGGTTTGATTTAATACACAAGAAATGTTGGTTCTAATCATTGCGTTCAATCACCCAATTCATGCACTAATATTATGCATCGCATAACATACTGTTGCAATCTTTTAACTAAATTTAAGTTATATTAATAAAACTTTTTACTTTTTTGTGTTCTCAAAGTTCTCTTCTTTAAATAATTTAAAGACATTTTAGTAAATTTGTTGAATTAATATTTTTAACAGTTTTAAGAACATCCAGTAACCTGAATAAATGCAGTACAGCGAGTGCAATATTTTTCGTAATCTTTTTAATAGCTTAAAGTTACTTAAATGAAATTAATTGACTAATGTTTGCAATCTTTACTAATTTCAAGTTACTCAAATGAGAATTAAACATAAAAACAACAACAATAACAGTTTTTGTGATGATTTTATCACAATTGAGAAATGGAGGGGGGGGGGTCCGTGAGCGTTACGTAATTAAAGGAGGGAGTCTGGTCACGTGTTACTTATTGTTACATAGGGGAGGGAGGGGGTCCAAAATCCCTTTTTTTTGCTGATTGATTGATGCTTTTGGATATGTGATAGTTTTGTTTAGGGAGAGAAGAAGCAGTATTAAGCAGTATTTGGTTTAGATGAGCCATTTGAAAAATAAACAATCGCAAACTCAAATACTTTCATTAAAATTTTACCATTAACAACATTATCAATACGTTATTTTTACAACAGGCCATAGAACATAAAAAAATATGTCCCCATCATTGGGTCTACGGGTTTTACGTAAAATCATTGTTATTTAAAATATATATAAACAATTTGTTTATAACGGGTGGCCACTATCTGTACATCTAGGCCGAATTACTCGTTGAATTTAGCCAAACTTAGATCCTTAAAAGCTCGTGGAGATAATTTGTTCAGCTTAACCAGTCAAATCATGGTGTCTAAAAAGTTAAAGAAATATAAAATTAGGTGAAAGTAAATAAGTATAAATTGTCTAGTAATCACTGAATTTCATCGCAATTAATTGATCATCCTGATAGCAACATAATTTTGGTTATTATCGCTGAATTGATGACATATTTGGTACATAGATCGAATGAAGGAGCTAGACTAACGTTACATCCCGTTACCCTATTAACCGGTTTTGCAAAAATTAAAAAAACTTTTGAGATTGATCATCTACTTCAGATAGCATCAGTTTGTATCACTTCCGTTGCGTCTAAACAGAAACGGGTAAGGCTGACAGCCTCAATGTCTGCGAAAGATTTGTTTCTTATTCAATAATATATCATGTAGCGTACATTTTTTTTTTTTGACATTGCGATTAACATTTTAAAATGGCTGAAAATATTGTTACATCAAAATTTCCTTGTAATAAAATTCGCAATAACTTCAGAACTGCTGGGTTTACGGAAAAAGTTTTGCTTTTTTTTATTTAAAACAAATACGTAGAGTCTATTTTTGGTAAAGTAATATTAGAAAAAACGCGATTTCACAAGATTTAAAAAATCCATAAAAATTTAAAAACAAAAATTTAAAAAAATAAAAAAGTGATCGTCTTAAACTCTCCGCCAGATTTTAGGATATAACTTCAAGTTTTTTCGATTTTTTTTTTAAATTTGAGGGGGCGGTCCTCTGAGAAAATCAATGTTGTTTGTTTTTTAGCATGAATTTACGTTTGTTTAGTTTCGGTGTATTTTTTTTGCTTGAAGAACACTTAATGACCTACAACTTTTTCTCTGATAACATTTTTATCAGAATAATCGTTTACATGTTATGATTTTTTGAAAAATTAAAATTCATAACTTACATAAGCCTTTATAGAAAATTAGTCCAGAAAATTTTCGGAGTTTATATTAAGAAAAATGTTATCTTGGGTAGAAACTTACATATGGACAAAATTTCATTACAACCGGAAAATGTCGAGGCAAAATCAATATATTTTTTAGCGTTTCTGGCTGGAAATGCTTCATGCGATTATGTTGGGGAGTAAGAGGGCATTGATTCAAATAATCTCTCTTTTCTCTGTGCACGTTTGTGGTTTTATATGAAATAGTTAAAATTATTTTCGTTTTTAGTTATACCCCGTTACTTTTTTTCTGAAAAGACAAGAAGTTGAAATATTGAGAAAATGTTAAAAAGTCTATCTCGTCCAAAAATTTTGAAACAAAAATACTATTCCAGACATAAACTCACACATTCATATATACGCATAAACTTACACCTTCAAAAAACTGGAATCTATGCCTGCTGATGCTTCTGCTGGAAACTGATGGTAATGCTGAAAACTTTTGTATCTTTATCTTCTGCAGAAAAGGTGCGAGAAAACTTGTTTCAACCAAAACGCCCTGAACAAGAACACATTTGAGTTCACATCTCAGTGTGGCCTAGAGTGACAAAATTTCCTATACTCCACTAATCTATGTGCAATCTGTCGCTCGCACATACTTCGCTTCGCCTGTTTCATAAAACGCTTTGTTGATCAAGGAGCGCAAAATTTATTTTTCCGAATCATGCGGCTTTCGACGCATTTCGTGCCAACTCGAACAAATATTGACGGCACCCTCTTAGATGTCAATGAAACTTTCCGATCATATAGACTTTTGCATTTCAAAAAATAATGTTTTATGAGAGAACGAAAATTGTTTTTATCAATATTCAACATGATACCAAACAAGTCAACAACAATCAGTTGTCAAAACAAAACTAAGGGCAGTATTGCACTGAAATTTGGCGTGTATGTCTAAATAAGAACAGAGTACAAGGCACTATAACCTTTTTTGCAGTAATATTGCATTTTGGCGGTCAAGCAGGTTACTTTTCACTTCACCTAGTATATGCCTAGGTTCTAGCAATGACATCTTTATAAGGGTTGGCCCAACGCACTGCAAAAATAATGTAAACATTGCTGAGCTGATCATTGATGACCAACACTATCCAACTTTCCGTATAGATTCAGATAATAAAAACGTTTTAAACGTTCATTAAATGCTGAATTATGAAAATAATAATCATACAAATGCCATTTATATAGCAGCAACCGGTTCCTCTGGGTTTTCAACAATCAAAATTGAATCAAAAGCACACTACAAGTTTTGTTTATCCTTCTAGGGTACTGTTACTGTGTGCCGATAAGGAGATGATTATGAGAGTGAGGCACGGATTGATCATGCCGGGTACCACGTTTAAACATGATTTTGAAGTAGGACTACGTGTTTGCTTTCTATACTGGGGTATAGTTAAAAAAAATCACATTCTGACCGTCACGAAAAGTGGTCAGGTTTTAAGCGTAAATATCTCAGTAATTTCTCTAAAAAAAATCAATTTTTGCACCAATCGATCAAAAATATTTATACGCATCAAATTCAATAGAAAACAATGTTGATTGTGGGCAACAAAGTATTGACAAATTCATAAAAACTATTAACCCTTCAGGCCTAAGGGATCACATATGACCCCAAAAGGAAAATGGCTATATAAAATCACAGACTCAATAAAAGTGTATACTGTCTTGGGCGAATTTACTTTACATCAATTCTTCCGTTTGGGAAATATGAAAATAACATATGAGTTTAAGGCCTTATTGACGACCTAGAACATCCTGAATATGAAGAAGTTCAGAAAGAACAAATAAATGCCTTATTAATAGTGCAAAGCATTGTTTTACAATATGGTACATATGCATATGTATTATTGAATGTTTGGTGATAAACGTTAAATATTTTTGTATCTTCCTGGGATGATTCGGGTTATCCAAAATGCACTTGAGTTCAGCACATCAGATCTTCAGTTGTAATAGTAGCTTTCAGGGCTATATCAGATTATGATGTGTATTCAAACATATTGAATGAACCTTTTGGAAGGTCAACAGTCATTATTTATGTTTTGATGTTTTTGATGTTTTAGGTCATCAAAACTGTCGTTGAGTTCAGAACTTAAGATCTACAGTAGTATTATAGCTTTTTAGGTTATACAAAGTAACGTTACGTATTCAACCATGTTCAGTGAATATTTTTGGAAAGTAAACAAACATTAAGAGACAAACTGGGATGATCGGGGTCATCCAAACTGTCCTGAAGTACAGAACATTAGATCTACAGTTGTAACAATAGGTTTGTGGAGTATGCAAAGGAACAACATGTATTTAACAATATTCATTGAATAGTTTAGAAGTTCAACAGACATAATGCGACAATCTTGGGATATTTTAGGTCATCCAAACTTATCTTAAGCTCAAAACATAAGATCTACTAGCTTTTTGGGCTATATAAGGCGACTATATGTATTCAAACATATTCAATCAATCTTTTGAAAGGTCAACCTTCAATATTTTAAAACTGTTTGATCCTCTAGGTCATCCAAACTGTCCTCGCGTTCAGAACTTAAGATTTACAGTTGTAATAGTACTTTAATAAACATTCAAACATATTCAACCAATATTCTTGAAGTTTAACAAACATTATAAAGCAATATGACTTATTCTAGGTCATCCAAACAATCCTTGAGATCAGAACATAGAACCTTGCAACAATAGCTTTGTGGGATATGTAAAGCTATGCTGGGTATTGAAACATATTCATTGAATATCTTGGAAGACTAACAGACATTATGAGATAATCTTCTAGGTTATCCAAACTATCCCGGAATTCAAAACTGAAAATCCATAGCTGTAACAGTAGCTTTTTGGACTAAACAAAGTAACAATATGTATTTGACCAATTTAATTGAGTCTTATGGAAGGTAAACAGATATGATGAGATATCTTGGGATGTTCTAGGTCAACAAAACTGCCCTTGTGTTTAGAAGTAAGGATCCACAGTCGTAAAATAAGCTTTATAATAAATGAAAGGTGAAGATATGTATTCAAACACATTCTATGAATCTTCGGTAAGGTCACAAGTCATTTTCAGACATATTCAACGAATATCCTGACGCGTCCACATACATCATTGGATAATCTTGCTAGTTTCAGGTC
The DNA here is from genome assembly GCA_034211315.2 of Aedes japonicus. Lineage (NCBI taxonomy): Eukaryota > Metazoa > Arthropoda > Insecta > Diptera > Culicidae > Aedes > Aedes japonicus. The sequence goes on along the minus strand of JASCZW010002255.1, from coordinate 517,001 downwards.
ATTTAAAACACGATGTCTGCAATTGTAACAGCAGCTTCATGGGCTATGCAAAGATAAGTTAGTTTGTTTGGCAATGAATAATCCAAGATTTTCTCATAATGTCTGTTGGTCTTCCAGGGCATTAATTAAACATGTTTGAATATATCTCAGCATTGTAAAGCGGATAAAGCTACTATCACAACTGTAGATCTTAAGTTTTGAACTCCAGCACAGTTTGGACGACCTAGTTAAGCTCAAAAAAATATCTCATGATTTGGCAGCAATTTAATCAGAACACCCCAAATTGCTTGTATAATAACGCTCGGAGAATTTTGGGCCTGAAAAGGTTACTTCAAAAAATATTGCATCGCACAATCTTAATGGCTTACATTTAGTTGCGTAGTTCTAGGTCATCAAACGACATCAAACGACAAACAAAAAATAAATTGTGTGACGTATACCTTTCAGAGTTTGGGTAGCGTGCGTAAGCCGCGCGGTGGTATTAGTGTCATGAGGGAATTTTGCTCATTTCACTAATCTTGATGTGGCAAATGTGGCAACCAGGCCATATAGACGTCATTGAGAGTCGAGCACTTCTCATTTCCATCAATCTTCATTGATACTTAGCTGTATTTAAAACAATAGACTTAATTTCTTGTACATGATTAGTGTATTTGTGGCTCTATACATTTACAAAAAAAAATCAAGTCAGTTGGTTTCAATATGGCTGAGTTATGCCCGTTATTGACGGAAGCAGGTCCGCTAGTAGTTCTCAACCCTATTTGCTAAAATTTATCATTGTGAGCTATTTTGAATTTGGAGAGTAATTCGGGCCCAGCTTGCAAAAAGTTATAATAAGTTAAACCGAGCCATTCTAATGCATCAAAAACTAAACAACGTAATGTGTGAGGAAAAAAAATCGTTCGAGGTAATGCAACAAAATTGCAACAACGACGGCAGTGGTCACGGAACGCGGTCGATAAATTGGAATGACCGTATAAGTACATGTTTCGTTCTTAGCACTTTGTCAAAAGAAGGCGCCGATACCCGGTTCTATTGCACTGGTGGTGGCATTAGAAAGTCCTTCACTACGTACCGACCGTCTTGGTATGCAATCCAGGCCTAAGTCCATGCGGCCATGGGCGAAGGTGAGATATGTTAGTATGACTACACCTACTTAGTACAGAAACGGCAGCGACGAGCAAATCAATTTGACAAAAAAATACACACATTCTACTGCGATGCGGTTGGTGGTGGTATGGAAACTTGTTTCAGTGCAGTTTAGTGAGCAGTCCAAATTTGGAATAAAATTGACCTTATAACTGTGAGCAGTCGTGATCTTGCCGGTGTTTAGGTGACGGTAGTTGGACACCATAATTTGTAGACGATTATCGCCGGTGCTGTTGGAGAGCGGTGTTGTAGTTGACCTGTAATGGTCATCGAGTTGATCAAGCGCATAAATGGTTATGTTGGACGCTTTGAAGCTCTGCCTTAAACTGGTGCTAAAAATACAATTCTGTACTCATTTGCTTTATATAGAAAAACTACACCGTCACGCCATATTAAACTTCAGACCCATGATTTGTAAGAAATAGTTTATTCTGCTGTCAAATAAAAGCATAATAAAAATCATAAATTCTGAAAATTCTATTCTACATACCCCCCTGGTTGAACCAATTAACATTGCCTTATCTCGTATTTCATGCGCCGGTTAGTCTGCAGCACGCTTCCATCTCACCCGAATGTACAGTTATAGTTTTTAATTAAATTTAGTTACAGCCGCCTCCTGACACTCGCCGCGGAAGCTCTCCGTATATTTTACAGTAACAAACACATCACTGCGGTGTGCAGTAGTGAAAGCGAGACCGATTATCGGTCGAACCTCATGATCCCCGGGGTCAGCACGCATCTTTCATGAAGATTTATAGCACCTCTAGTGGGTTATTGCTGCAGCTGTTGGCGTTGGCGTCAAATCATGACGTTTTTGTTTTTTTTTTATTTTGAGGCCGTGAGCACTACTACACTGTAAAAGGTGTGTTTACCAGTACCATCGATGGGCTGAGTGTGGTTATTGTTCAGTCAGAAGGTGGCAATGGTTAGTGATGTTGAATGAAGAAAGAAAATGAATTTGATCAAAAACCTTTTTTTTTGTTCAATTTTCATATGTTTCTCTTTCGGAAATCATTATTTGACGTGCAATCTTTGAACCTATGCGGTACTAACTAAGTTTTTGTTGCAACATTTATTTATTTAATCGCCTCTAACTAGGCAAAATTTCAAATTATATATTGTCTCTCTAACCACAATATGGATTGAATCCGGAGACATTCCAGAATCTGTTAGGGTTATAAAGGTTGTCCACAGTTAAATTGCATCACTTTCAATAATCTTTCAATCAGTTTAAATATTTCATGAGAATCGGTTGAGAGATTCGTTTTTGAGGACGAATTAAAGGGATGCAATTTAACTGTGGACACTAGGCTGATGCAAAATTCGAAATATTTGCTCCCCTAAGCTTAATCGACGCCAATTTGGGTCCTGATAGTCCCCAAAAAATTTTAACACATTTGGTTTTAATTTGGCTTTGCACACGCTAATCAAAGTTTGTATGGGAATTAGTATGAAAAATCTCAAACTTACATTTCCAGATCCCTAACATCTTGATATTATGTCCTTAAACCAAATCTTATAAAGATTCATATAGTGTAAGTTGCCAACTATCAAAATGCCGAAGATACCTGACATGTAAATTTTATACAAAAATAGTTATTCAACAAATATAATAATAAGAAGTAAAAATATGTAATGTGTATAAAATAATATATAAAATATAAAAAACATATAAATAATAAGCAAACAAAAATAAGAATTAAACATCATACCTAAAGTGTGTATTTTATGTTTTATTGAATAACTATTTTCGTATAAAATTTACATGTCAGGTATCTTCGGCATTTTGATAGTTGACAACTTACACTATATGGATGTATATAAGATTTGGTTTAAGGACATAATATCCAGATGTTAGGGATCTGGAAATGTAAGTTTGAGACTCTTCATACTAATTCCCATACAAACTTTGAATAGCGTGTGCAAAGTCAAATTAAAACCAAATGTGTTCAAATTTTTTGGGGACTATCAGGACCCAAATTGGCGTCGATTAAGCTTAGGGGAGCAAATATTTCAAATTTTGCATCAGTCTAGTGGACACCCTTTAGATTATTTTGGCGCAAACAATTTTCTTATTCGAGCAGTATTTCGTCAACATTTTTTAACGGACAAGATGCCAAATGACCAACCAATATCCTGTGGCCACGTTGGACACTCTGAAAGCACCTGACCATGTTCCGCATTGGATGTCCCGGGGAATGTGGCCACTTTACGACCTGAACCAAACTATACCATGTGACGTATCAAATGATTTTTCAAAAGTAAGTCATTGGTGGCCACTTCGAAGAATTTAGGCTATCTTGGAATGGTGGGCATGTTCCGTATTAATATTCCATAGGAATGAGGCCACTCTACGACCTGTATTACCATGTGGCACATCAAACTTCATGATTTGTCAACAGCAGGTCATTGGTGGCCATTTCAAGCAATTTTTGGTCTTCTTGAAATGACCTTGGTTGTTCCGGAGAATGTGACCAATCTTCGACCTGCACCAAACTAGACCATATGACATATCAAACTTCATGATTTTTCAAAAGCAAGTCATTGGTGGTCATTTCAAGCATTTTTGGCCTACTTGGTTTCACCTGGACACGTTCCGAATCGGATGTCTCGGAGGATGAGGCCACTTTTGAAATCAACCGTATCATGTGCCGTTTCAAACTCCATGAATCAAACCCTATCGTGTGACGTATCAATCCTTAAAATGTTTGTTGGTCTGTGTGTCAAATACTTTCTACATTCTTTTAATGAAAAGTTCTTCTTCTTCTTATTTCTTAGCGTTTCAAGTTTATTGTTTTCGCAATTAGCTTATTGCTTGTTCTCAACTAAGTGCATTTTTACAGTTATTATTAAGTGCTTTCGATGTCAGGTACCACTTTTGCTTGAGTATGAGTATGTGGCAAGTACAATCATACCCTATGCCCAGGAAAAAAGCAAGAAGCACATTTATAAAAATTGATTGCAAAATGATCTGCTGGGCAATACAATCCACTGCCAAATTTACATTCCTCCAATTTTCCTCTTGAACTGCATTTGTACTACATTCCATACATTTGATTGTAGTTTTCGAGGAATGTGTAAAATTTTCGTGCCACATCTTTCTGCGCACATGATTTAGTAACAAGTTTTTCGACAGCCAATCTAAGAAATACTTTGTTTTTTAGTTCTCCTCCTCGGATCGAAATTAGGGATGGGCTGCTAAACACTTGTTGAATGCGTTGTGAGTACCTAGGGTACGGGACGGGATTTAAGCTGTTTTTTCAGCACCTGGGAAATTTGATGAAGCTGTATGTAATCTATAATTAGAACTGCCAATATTTAGACGTTAACCCTTCGACTTACTTCTGAGCTACCAAAACATACCTTCAGAAATGAGCATTAGACTCAAAAAATTGCGTAGCCATGGACTAAAGTTCCCAATTGCAGGCACTTATTACAAGCATGCGGATTGCTTTCCAATCAAGAAAATGTTTTCTTCAGCTCCGCAATCTGTACATAAACGAACAAGATTGTATGAGTACGATTCCGTACATGTGTGTGTGTTTTTTAGACGGGATGGAAATTCTGCCACCAGACACCTGAAGAACTCAGGGTTTGGGGTTGGGGGTCCCAACTCCTCGACCCACTAAAAACCCACACGAGCCATAAGCCACTTTATGGTATTACTTCGGGGAGGGGTCTATTGTGCTTGTTAAGCACCCACTATGACTAATAACTAATTAAGGGCTTTAGCAGTTAGGTGGTCCCTGCGACCTGCCGTTGGTCGTTTCGCAAAATTTTTTGGATGTCGAGGACATTCTGGGAGGCTGCTACGCATACCGCGTTCCAAATGATCCGGTCTTGGCACATCCTCTGGACCAAATTATCCGGAGTCGTGTCGTGACCGCTTACGGCAATCATGCCGGATCTCGCGCCGTCGAAGCGAGGACATGCGAAACACAAATGTTCCGCGGTTCTCTCAACCCCCGCACACTCAGTGCATGCGGAGGACTGCGCATGCCCATATTTGTGCAGATATTGTCTAAAATAGCCGTGGCCTGACAATATCTGCGTTAAATGGAAGTTCACTTCACCGTGTCGCCTACCAACCAACCCGGTTAATTCCGGAATTAGTCGGTGAGTCCACCGACCTTTGGTGGAGTTGTTCCATTCCCTTTGCCACTTAACTATGGATGCCGCTCTAGTGATCTTCCGAATACATCTTGTTCCACGTTGTTCGAAGCACCCTACGTCCTCTTTTATGACAATGCCTATTGGCATCATCTCCGCTAGGACGCAGACCGCGTCGCACGTTCGGTATGCACTAACCACTCTTAGGCTCATAAGCCTGTGCGTACTCTCTAGCTTACTTTTGTAGCTCTTGGTACTCAAAGCGGTAAATCATGCCGGCCCGCCGTACTTAAGTATGGACAGGGCCACACTGGCCAGCAGTTTACGCTTACTCCCTTGCACCGCCGGGCTATTCGACATCATGCGGGATAATGCCGATATAGCCATAGAGGCTTTCTTGCAGGCGTAATCGACGTGACTGATAAAGGACAGCTTATCGTCGATCATAACCCCAAGATACCTCAAAGACCTCTTCGATTCAATTGTGCAGTTACCTGCACTGATCGTCGCATGTTGCTCCGATTTTCGGTTGTTTACCACCGTGACCTCAGTCTCATGGAGAGCTAGCTCCAGTTTCCTGGAACTCATCCATATCTCTACAACGCCAATGGAGTGCGAGGCCGTTCAGCACATATCTCAAGGGTGTTGTCGTCCGCGAACCCTACTATCTTCACCACATTCTGGAACTTAAGCCGTATTACGTCATCGTACATCGTGTTCCATAACACCGGACTCAGGATCAGACCTTTTGGGACGCTCTGTGTTACCTCTGTGTTGTATACCAGTACGTAATTCTAGAAGTAGTTTCCAAGAATCTTGTACAGGTACCCAGGAACCTGAAGGCGTTGGAGCGAGGCGGCGATAGCCACCCGACTGGCGGGTTTGAACGCATTTCTCACGTTAAGGGTGACCACTGCACAGTAGCGTACTCTTCGCCTCTTGCGCTGGATTGCCATCTCAGCCGTCTTGGTGACGGACAGGATGGCATCCACCGTCGACTTCCCATTACGGAAGCCAAACTGGTTGTTAGACAGATCGCCTATACCCCCCGTGTATGTTGTCAGTCTGTTGAGGATTACCCTCTCGAGCACCTTACCCGCTGTATCCAACAGACATATAGGTTTATATGCCGATGGATCTCCTGGTGAGTTACCTGTCTCTGGTAGCAACACTAGGGTCTGAATTTTCGAGGCGTCCGGAAAGGCGCCCTCGTTTAGACACCTTTGCATCTCCACCCTGAACATTTCGGGATCCAGCAAGATAGCCGTCTTGATGGCCAGGTTCGGAATGCTTTGTTTACCTATACCGAATTTGCTATCGCAATGAATTCCTCATACGTCACCGTCGCTGGCCCCTGTTGTGCCGTTGTCAATGCCCACGTACTCACGGCTGAGCCGCCCACCCTTCCGTTTCTATGCCAGCGTTAAGGTCTGGGATACTGGAACGCTGGTCAAGGGACAAATCTACGGCGGCGTGGTTCGGAAAGAGTCCCCCAACGATTATCTGCAGCAGCTCTGGTGATTTCTCGGTTAGCGCCGCCGATATTCTGGTAGGCGTCCCCCCACGGATTTGTATTGGCCTTCTGACACAGGCCCTCGACGCAGGTTCGCTTGCTGGCCTTTATCTTCCTCATCAGTGCGGCCTTCGCGGCGACTAACGCCCCTCTACGCTCGATTCTATCGGCGTCTGACCGCGCTCCTTGCATTCTACGTCTTGCGTGGAGGCATGTTCTTCGGAGGTCGGTGATCTTCCATTCCTCGGTTTGACTTCCCTCGGTATGGTCGCAGCGGTCGGTATGGTCGCAACGAGTCGGTTCCTGGGTTTTGCGTAAGTTTCGTTCCCTCTCAAGCGCCTCTTTAAATGTCTCTACGTAAAAGTAGGACGTCCTCCATCTGCGGGCCAATGAAGTGGATGCTCTTCCTTCCGCAAGCTGCCTTGTATTGTGGTCGACATAATAACGAACCGCGAAGTGATCGCTATGGGTGTAGCCATCATCCACCCTCCAATTGTTAAGCAGCCCAGGACTACTGAATGTTATATCGATGATCGATTCCGCTCCGTTTCTATGGTAGGTACTCTTGGTACCCACGCTGGCTACGTCCACATTGAGCCTAGCCAAAGCCTCCAGAAGAATCTGGCCCCTGAGGTTGGTAGGGCGGCCAAGCGTTGAAGTTCTCTGCTATTACCAACGGGTTCAGGCGTTTTAGCTCAGTTGCCATCCGATCGAGCATATTGGAAAACTGTTTGATCGACCATTTTGGCGGTGCGTAGCAGCTGCAGAAGAACACTCTATACACTTTTACAACCGGGAAGTCTTTGTTTGTGGTTGACACAACCTCTTGAAAGGGGTACGGCATACTGGACCAGTCCGCAACCCAGTTGACGTTGCAGGCTGGGATGCGGTATGGGTCGAAAATTATGGTGATATCCGATGACGACTCGCGAACTGTCTGACACAACAGCTGCTGGGTGGACTCACAATGGTTCAAGTTTAGTTGGGTTACCTGCATTACGGTTGGCTCTCCGATTGGCTACGATCTCAAGACCTCTGAGTACTTCGACGCCTCGGTCTTAACGATGAAGGACTCTCCGCGTTTACGCTTGCGGGCCGCTATTGAATCTGGGTCTTTTTGAATTTCTGCAACACCTGGGACATCGTCAAATGATGGAATCGCAGGTGTTTTCCGATCCACCTGTAGGTCGCAGTCGGATTTTCCACGACAGCGCACGTGATTCTGCGCTACTTACGTTGCCGTCTCGATATCCACTTAATAGATTGTAATGATTGTATTTTCAACAACGCATTCATTACACTCTCCGAAAGCTTCAGTCAAAACTTCATTGATTTTCACTCAGACGATAAAAAGTAACATGCTTACCATGGATTCTCATTTTTTTTAGTACAGTCTTTAATATTTGTTATTGCTGGTATCATAAAAATTACTCCATGATTTGATTTTAAGACGATTGAGATGAGAGAATATTGCTTCTCATGAACGCCAAGCACATGTACCTACGTAACTAAGTCGTTCCATTGAATTTGGTTTGATCATATGCTTGCCCAAGCCAGTGGATAACGCGGTACGACATGACCCGTCGGTCAAATTAATTTCAATTTGTGATTAAATATTGCTACAGCACGCTTTGAAGAATTTCCGATTCAAGGGTGCACACTAAGGCAATGCACCGTCACTAACTTAGGGTGTGGCTATCAGCCGATTTGATCAATTTATCGACTAATTCGTATTTGTATCGTACAGTACCGGGAAAAAGTATAGTAACCCTGGGATTAGAATATCATTGCATAAGCCACACAATTAAAGTAATGCCAAAACTATACAGGTATTGAAAGGTCTGATACGTTCAAATAAATAATATAAAATAAATAACACACCAAGTTTCGCGTCGACAATAAAGTAAATGTTATAAGCTATAAGGGAACGTCCATTAATTACGTCACGCAAAAAAATGACTTTTTTATTGTCTAGAACAGAAAAAAGGTGAACTTCTTCTGGTAAACATTAAATTTCATTTTATTCAAAACTAGAAAAACGAAAAACCTAAAATTTTGATAAATTGCAGTCAAAACAAGGGTCAGAATTTTGTTCGGAACTGTAAATAGTCAAAATAATCGTCTGTGGCACTACAGTTCTATCGGGTGGTACAGTTAGGTTATAGCAATTGGTGCTACCACTTTTATATATACCATCATCAAAAGGAATCTCTACGTGTTTGGCTGTTGGTGTGTATGTGTGTGAAACGCATTTATTCAATTTACTCCATGCAATAAATGGTGAGGCGGTGACCGGTTTTGGCTTTGCAATTACTGAGGCTGCATACCTATCTGACTGATGACGCCAACAACGACGACAGCTATGATGATGATGATGATGACGATAATTGTAGGTACAGATGCATCTCGATTTCAACAACACATCGAATACTAAAAATCTTGGGTTTGTCATGTTTCCGATGTTTAAAACGTTCTATTCTTTTGTCGCGTATTAAAAATCTGCTGTCAGTGGTGATAACTCTAAGAATATCTCGATCTCGTCAATATAGATCTAACAGCTGTGTAGCTAGAAACGAGATCTCCATGTATGTGGTAGAGACCTAGTTGTACGGGGCCACTTCTAGCAGACACCCCGCGCCGTCGTCAGTTTAATTTGCTGAGTGGTAAACGCACATGATGTATGTATGAAATGTGTGTCAGAAACGTGAGTTGCGATGAAAAATTGGTCGCCTGTTATGCAGATCGATGCGAGTATTTGCAGAGTTTAGATGCCGGGTTGTATACATGTGCTTAATCAATGGTAATGCAATGCAAATAGGACACATCCTAGATGGGCTGACTTTTGAACCGTAGAAAAACTCTGGAAAAGTACAACTAGGTGATTAAGGTAGATCTTGATTTGATTAAAAAATATACTATTACAAAGTTTAGAGCTCAGAAAAGCATTTATTTTGATATTAAATGAATGTTTATCGAAAGACGATGGGAAATTATTAGTGTTCAGCATTCTGAGGAAGAAATACTCTAAGGTCTTTTTTACACGGTTTGTTGCCGACGATAACTCCAGAACGGAACAAATTATCGACCAAATTATCGACCACAAAAAATTCACAATTTATGGTGTAAACACTCAAAATTTCAAAAATTGTTTTTTGACTTTTGCCAGAAAATGTAATACATGCAAACAAAATCGAAGTAATTTAAAATAACTATAAATTAGAAGAAAAATTAGTAATCTCCATTTAATTCCAACTACCTTTGTTTATCTTCGACAGATACGCGTATTTCGTCTACAATGTGCAGACTTCTTCAGTGTCTCGTACTAATAACTCGACTGTCGACCAGTCGGCCAGTCGAGTTATTAGTACGAGACACTGAAGAAGTCTGTACATTGTAGACGAAATACGCGTATCTGTCGAAGATAAGCAGAGGTAGTTGGAATTAAATGGAGATTACTAATTTTTCTTCTAATTTATAGTTACAAGTATTCCACTAAACAGCTCAAACCCTCTAGGATTAATTTAAAATGTTTATGCATGTGAATTGATCCACTCTATTTAGTCTTTTTTAATCTGCGTTCATAGTAAAAGTGGAACTTATTCCAAGTATAAAAAATAAAATAAGATTTTATGTATAGTGTAATAATACAAGTAGCCTGCTTAAAAAAAAGATTTTTTCATGTTTTCATATTTTGTAAATATAATAATTAGGAATCGTTTAAAGAAATATAAAATAATAAGGGGCTATTCATAAACAACGTAGACTTTTATATGAGGTGGGGGGGGGGGGTGACTTTGACTAAAGTTTTCGCTCCATACAAAAATTAAATAAAATGTGTGGAGAAAAGTCTACGAGGGAGATGGGGGGTCTGAGATTTTGAGATTTTCAAAAAAAGTCTACGTGGTCTATGAACCAGCCCTAATAATGAAGTACTGGGCGTTGGATATGAAAACTTAAATCGCTTTTTTTCAAGTTTTAAAAATCGGCGCCAGAGATATCTCAAAAGCCTTTCAACGAATTTTATTATTATTATTTTTGTGGCAAAACTTATAAAATTATCTAGTTAGTAATCTACCGATTTTTCGATGTTTAGTTAAACTTCTTTTTATTCTTCGAAAGTTTATGAATAAAGAAAAAGTGTTAAAATAATATAGAACTTGGAATATTTCAAAAGTATTCGAAAAGTATCTTTATAAAATTTTGTGCGCAGCTAAGTTCTTGCTGTTTGACAGTAGATGGCTCTAGCAGTAAGAGCTGGTCGATTTTGACACATTTAATACGTGATGAACCAAGATTATACATATTGTAAACAAACCTTTGACACATTAGTGGTTTTGTTTTGCATTATATACTTCTGGTTGTGTGAACATTGAAACAGTGTGGGTTAAAGTGTGTCTTTTTCATCGAAACTTTCTCATCGGCGCTTCGTACATTCCTCTTGACCGACCGACGCGCAGAGACCCCACCAGGGCCCGCATATATTTTTTTAGTTTGTTGAACATTACCTCACATGCGAAATATTAATTGGCTTATAACCTGTACTATTTCAAACTAACGTTTTACTAGGAACCCTTCAGTACCCAACGCTGAAAATTTCAGGAATACTTGTTCATAAGATAGTATTTCAAATACAATCTGTTTTAGACCCCGCTAGGACCCGCCAACCCTTTTTGAGGCGGTTGATTATGACGTCACACAGACACTTCAACCACCATATATCAAAATGTGGTCATCAGAGAGCATTAGTTGTTCACCAAAAATGTGTATTTTAATAATTCCTACAAATTCTTAGAACATATTGAAATCGTCAAATTTGAACAAAGTACTAATTATCTTAAAAAACCAGTTTCAAGGTAGTGCTAAAAGAAAACCATTTATATCTCTTTAGCGTTAGGCTTTAGAAATTTAGTGTCTTCAGCAACTTTCTATCAAATTACCTGATCTACAACCCGTTATCTCGTAGCTGGAAAAAGTTAGAATTTCAAAGTGTAGTTAAGCCCTTATGAAAGGTTAGGCGTGTTTTTTTTTCAAAAGATGTGGAATAAAATTTTGAGCAACTCTTCCTAAGACACCTAGTCGATAAAATGATGAAAAAAGGGTGAAAATGTTTTTGACCGTCTTTTTTCAGAATTGTACCACTGTGCGACGCCGTGATTGCAGCAGCATTATGCAACTGCACCTGGATGCTACAGAATTTGCCTCTGAGTTGACTACTTTGACGGATGTGCTTCTTTTGCTCGGAGGTTTCAATCAACCAGGACTCAATTGGTTGCCCTGCGGTCAAGGGTCCCTAGTAGCACACTTGTTTCAACCCAGTGAAGGTTACTGTTCTGTGACTCAATTAAGTCACAATCGAGCTGCTGAAACCATTTTTGCCCGTTGTGTGCTGCTTTGGTTATGCGTTTCCTGATCCGGTAGCTTCAACCTCTACCCCTGATAGTCGCCTGCTTATCGATGGGACTGGTTCTCTAGGACTGAGCCTGATTAATTCAGTTTCCAACGTCCAAACAAACTTGCTCGACTTAGTGTTTATCTGCATAAACTCTCTGCGCAATTGTACTGTCGTTGAAGCTCCGTATGCCATTGTGCCATTTGATAACTGCCATCCCGCTCTGGATATATCAATTGCATATGAACCTAATCTCCATTCAAATGAACCTGTAAGCACCGATCGACTCAATTTCCGCAAAACTGATCTGACCTTGATATTGAATCTGCTGTTGACCGCTTCAACGTGAGAGTGTTTTGACAGCTGTATCGAAGGGCCAAACTCCGAGAAAACCTCCGTGAACCAATGTTTTTCTACGCAACATGAAACGAGTGCGCGCTAGGGCTCTTCGCGCTTTTGTCATTCGACGATGTGCCATCTTCCAAACTCCGCTACAAATATTATGTACACAAATAATATAAAATCTTCGACGCCATTCGAAGAAATTTTGGTCGTTCGTGAACTCTAAGAGGAAGGACACTGGACTCCCTTCATGTGTGTTGCTCGATAGAGACGCTGCACGGACTACCGGTGAGAAATGCAGCCTTTTTGCAAGACAGTTCTCGAGTGTATTTCGCGATGTGTACCCAGTACCCATGTACGACATTTTAGCTACTCCACTTTTTCTGCTATCAATCCAGCAAATAAAATTGTACATCAGCATCCTGAAAAGTAATCCTAAAGAGTCGTCACGTAAAGTTGGCTTAGAAAAGAAGTTCATTTTTAGGCAAGACAAAGATACAGCTAACAAAACCACTGAATAGTTCCGTGTTCCGTGCTAAAATTTGCTCTCTCCCAGATTGTGCCAAACCCTTTTGGAAGTTAACCAAAATTCTGAAAAACAAGCCAACACCAATTCCGCCGCTTAGTCCTCTCGACAAGAACTCGGTTCAATCTTAACTTATCGGCCCTGTTGAAAAAACCAACGCACTAAGTCAACAAATGGTGAACTCACACAACCATGGCCAATCTATTGTCAGCCCACATGAGCCTATTGTTACGGAGAGTCGCCGAAACACCCATAGTTGTCCCAGATGATAGTATTATATCGGCTGATGAGTTGATAGGCGATAGCCATCAAGCAAACCAAGAACATGAAAGCCGCTGATGTCGACAGAGTCGTCAACGTCGAGTTGAAAAACCTGAGTGTTGATTTCTTCCGATACCTTGCAGCGGGTTTTAACAGATGTTGGAAGCTTGGCTACTTTCCATCCTGTTGGAAGTTGGAGCCAAAGTAATCCCTATTCGCAATCTCGGCAAAGATCCTACCAGCGCTAAAAGCTTTCGCCCCATCAGCCTTTTGTCCTCCATCTCGAAGTTGTTCGAAAAGCTGATCGTCAGCCGTTTACTGGAGTTGGAACAATTTGGGTTCAGGAAATGTCACTCTACCATTCACCAACTGATGCGAGTAACTAACTGATTTTCACAGATTGTAGCACGGGAACTAAATCCGACAGCAATGGGCTCTCCTCTTTGTTAGACTAGATCCAGCTTTAATGGCAACTGATTATCCTAATCGTGCAATTGTTTGAAGGGCCAAAAGTGGGTTGGGTGGATCGTTGTCTATCACTTATATGTTTTCACAGGGATATAAAGAATCTCCTTCCAACAACAAGATTGAACAATTGGTCATACGAGCAAGCCACCTAACATGAGGATGCCCCAATGGGCGGGGAGAAGAGCCCGCCCTCTATTCACAAACTGTTAGCAATGGGGACTTGGCATTCCCAGTCTCCCCATCCAGAGTGCTTCAATCGGGTGCCCTAATGGTCCCTTCCATTCTCATGAAATATTTATATAATAGTGTAAAAGGCGATACGGTCAAAATTTGGTCAATATCAACTTGACGTATTTCTTTCAATTTTGCATTTAAAAAACCTGAACACCCCTCATTTTGAAGGTGTGTGTGTAGAATGTTGCTCCTATTTTGATTTTGGAATTCACTCTTCAGTTGTCAAAATGCCGTCCAAGCAAGAAGAGCAGCGTATCAAAATTTTGCTCGCGCATCGCGAAAATCCGAGCTACTCGCACGCAAAGTTGGCAAAATCGCTAAAAGTTGCCAAATCAACCGTTACAAATGTAATTAAAGTGTTTGGGGAACGTTTTTCGACAGCCAGGAAGTCTGGATCGGGGGGAAATCGAAAACCGGAAGCCGCTGAGACGACAAAGAGAGTTGCCGGTAGTTTCAAGCGAAACCCAAACCTATCTCTCCGAGATGCCGCAAATAAGCTGGGTGTATCG